>CM028931.1:1796245-1838745 GCA_016801845.1 Polydactylus sextarius | reverse complement strand
GTCAAGCTAATTGACCTTGTAGCGCCGCGGCGCGTTAGCCGCAGATTGCTAGCGTTAGCCGCGGCGTGACTGTTAGCAGTGATGGATGTCGTCTCAGAAGCTCGTTACACAAACACACAGAAAAACCAACAAAACCCGGTGACCCGCGGTGAACCTGGACCAGGACCTGACCGGGTTCTTTAAGTGACTGTCGGAACGACGACACCTCCGCGGCGCTGCCACGTCTGGGTGGTGTTTCTAAAGAGAACAACCTCACGCCACGACACAATGGTTCTACAGTTCCTACGTGGTTCTAGAGGGTTCTATCTTAGAGACGTTCTAGATGTGAACCAGGAAGAGTCTTAAAAAAGGTTGATTTTTCAGGTTCTGAAGGTTCTGTACGTGGTTCTAGAGGTTTCTTTTTATCTTAAAGACATTCTAGATAAGAACCAGGAAGAGTCTTTCAAAAGGGTTCTAGGTGTTTGAGGTTCTAGAGGTTCTGTACATGTACGTGGTTCTAGAGGTTAAGTGTATTTTATTTAAAGACGTTCTTGATGTGAACCAGGAAGAGTCTTTAAAAAGGTTCTAGATGTTTGAGGTTCAAGAGGTTCTGTACGTGGTTCTAAAGGTTATTCAGAGTTTTTTTTTATTTAAAAATGTTCTAGATAGGAACCTTTAAGAGTCTGTACGTCTTGAAGGAAAGACGTAGAGGTCTTCAGAAAGGTTCTTTGAATCAAACGTATCGATGTGGGTTCTTGTTTATTTAATGTTAATTAATAGTTTCAAGGCGTCTTGAAGAAGGTTCTCGAGGTTCTCACCGAGGAACACGTCGTTTAAGGTTCTGAAAACGTTTTTTAATGAATCTTTACCAGAAGTTGTAGAATTCTCTTTAGGTTTAAGTTGAAGCTGCCGACGTTCTGGACGTTAAGAACCAGAACGTTTTGACGTTTCAGATTCAGTCTGGTTGTTTTGTGGAACGAGGGAATGAATGTTGTTGTTTTTAGAATCAAATGTATCAGTTTGTTCTTTTTCATGAATAAATAAAGAGTCGGTCTCAGGGTTTTGATCATCGAACAGCAGCAGCTCTAACGAGCCCTGGATGGATCCGGTCCTGACCCGTGATCCGGCTCCGTTCACGTCCAGATTATCGACGCCTCGTTATGATTTATAAACGTCGTCGTCGTCGAGGAAACGAAGGTTTTTACAAACGACGGAACGATAAAAATAGGAAGTTTCTTTTTTAAGGCGGAGCGGCGGAGATGGATGAGGCTTTAAAGTGACGGCGGTGGTCTATGACTGCTATTGAACCGACCGCATCCTTAACAAATGTCCCCATCACTGCTCACACACACACACACACACACACACACACACCTCCTCTGTAGAAGATGGATGTGTGTGTGTGTGGCCTATGACAGAGTAATGCGTCCTGGCATGCTAGTTGGGTTTATTAGCAGAAACTAGTTATTTCTGGGCCCCTTGTGTGTGTGTGTGTGTGTGTGTGTGTGTGTGTGTGTGTGTGTGTGTGTGTGTGTGTGTGTGTGTGTGTGTGTGTGTGTGTGTGTAGCAGTGATAGATGCCGTGCGGCTCCTGTTGATTTCGTTCATTTGTCATTTGGGGTAGAAAGGGTTAATCAGCTCTCGCTCTCCGTCTCTTTTTCTATTTTTCATCGTCGTCGTCGTTTTTATCTTCGCGTCGGTTTGAAAACCTCGTCGTCTTTTACGTCCTCGCTCGTTTTAAAACGGTTAAAACGTTTTCTACGCGTTGACGTGGAACGTAGCGTCGCTAGCACTTAATTATTGATGAAACTTAGCATTTCTGACGATTAATATCACTTACACTTTGTGTTGCTAACGCTGTATCATTGCTAACACTTAGCATCTCTAACATTTAGCATCTCAAATGGTTAGCACTGCTAACACGTCATTATCGCTAACACTAGACACTTAATAACCCTAACATCATTACTAACACTTAAAATCGCTAATGCTTATCATCTTTAACATTAGCATTGCTAAAACGATTAATATCACTAACATATTTATCGGTAACACTTTGTTTCGCTAGCGCTTTATCTTTGCTAACACTTAGCGTCTCTAACATTTCTTATCGCTAATGTATAACATCACTAACGTGTAACTTCGCTAATGTTTAGCATGTGTAACATTTAGCATCACTAACACTTAGCATTGCTGATGCTTAGCATCTCTGACACTTATTATCGCTAACAGGTAACATTGCTAACATATAGCATCTCTAACAGCATCGCTAACACTTAGCATCTCTAACACTTAGCATCATTAACATTTAGCATCGTTAACACTTGTTATTGCTAACAGTTAACATTGCTAACATGTAGCATTGCTAACACTCAGCATCGCTAACGTGTAGCATTGTTAACATTTAGCATCGCTAACGTTTAGCATTTCTAACACTTATTATCTTTAACACTTAGCATCGTTAACACTTAGCATCTCTAACACTTATTATCGCTAACAGTTAACATCGTTAACACTTAGCATCGCTAACATGTAGCATCGCTAACGTTTGTGTTCAGCAGCAGAAACAGTCAACTTCTCGGTTCAGCGTCGACTTTGTTGTTTTAATATTTTACGTAGAAACGTCTTTATTCATATTTACGTTTCTGTTTGTGGATAAAAGAAGAAGAAGAAGAAGACGTGAGCGACACGGGAGGAAGAAAAACGTCGGAAACCCTCGGCCCCTCTGCTCTTCATCGTCTCCTGTTGGCAGCTCGTTATTCCTCCTCCTCCTCCTCCTGTCATGTGTGAACGTATCGATTTGCCAGCGTTTTAACCATCAAACTGCAGCTTCGCCTTTTAAACAATAACTGACGGAGGAGGAGGAGGAGGAGGAGGAGGAGGAGGAGGAGGAGGAGGAAGAGGAGGAGGAGGAGGAGGAAATAACAGAAAAATGTTTCTTTTTGATGAAGTAAATTCATGTTATTTAAATAAATTTATATTAAGTAATTAATTCAATTAAATCAAAATAATAAAAAATATTTAAAAAAATAAGATTAATTGAATTTAATTAATAATAAAACGATTAAAATAAAAAATAACGTATTTTTTTATTTTTTAAGAAGCAATAAATATTGTTACTTATACATTTATAGAAATTAATTAATTCAATAATAAAATAAATAATAAATAATAATTTCAAAATAAAATATTAGAAATAATTATACAAAATCTGATCCATGAATCTTTTTTATTATTAAAAATAAATAAAAGAACAAATGTTTCTTTTTGATGAACCAGTAAATATTTTCTTAAAAGAATTTATATAAATGAATTAATTAAAATCAAATCAAAATTAAAGATAAATATAATACAAAATTCATATGATTCATAAAATCTATAAATAAATATGATTTTTTATTAATTAATTGAAACAAAACCTCAATAAAATCAAATCATTTCAAAATAAAACGTAAAAGAAGAAAAACAAACAAACGTCGTCGTTGTTTGTTGAAGCAAACTTTGTTTTTATTGATCCTCTGACATCGCTGCTTTTATCACCGTGTGTTTCTGTTTAACAACCACGACACACACACACACACACACACACACACACACACACACACACACACACACACACACACACACACACACACACACACACACACACACACACACACACACACCCTCGTCCACTGGAGCGTCTCGTTCCTCTGGTGTGAAAACAAAGACGGAGAGAGAACGAGCTCCATCATCTTCAGTAAAAGCTTCTCTCTCTCCGTAGGTGGTCTCAGGTCTCAGTTTTAACGAGACCACGTCGATCCGGATCCAAGACGGCAGCTGAGACCACGTGAAGAGTTCATTCACTCAGGGAAGAAAAGAAAAAAAGAGAAAAGAAAAGGAAAGAAAAGAAAAACTCTGGTTGATCGTTACAACTTTGATGGAACAATGTAGCAGACGTGGTCGCCGTGGAAACGAGACCAGGTTTTAAACCCCGCAGGTTCCTCGTGCTAATGCTAGCTACGTAGCCGTAGCAACGCTCACCTAGCCTATAGTTCGTAAACAAGACAATGAAATTTACGAAAAATAAGTCGTAAATTTTTACGATTAAAGAAAGTTGTAAAATTATGAGAAAAAAGTCATAAATTTATGAAAAAAAGTCGTAAATTAACAAGTTTAAAAGTCGCATGTTTTTGAAAAATAAAAGTTGTAGTTACAAAAATTAAAGTTGTGAATTTAAAGAATAAAAATCGTAAATTTACACAAACAAGTCGTTAATTTTTACTATTTAAAAAAGTCGTAAAATTACAAGAAAAAAGTATATTTATGAGAAAAAAGTTGTACGTTCACAAGTTTAAAAGTCGCATGTTTTTGAAAAATGAAAGTTGTAAAATGACGAGAATAAAAGTAAGAGTATAAGTCGTGAATTTACGATAATAAAAGTCGCAAAAGTTACGAAAATAAAAGCTTCGGATTTAAAATGAAAATAAAAACAGAAACTAGTTAAAATAGAAACAAAATGTTCAGGTGAATCGATCAAACTCGTCGTTAAAGACGCTAAAGTTAAAGCTAACGCACAACGCTAGCGCTAGCTAGCTAGCGCTAGCGTTAGCCGCTAGCTGTTTCCTCAGGTTGAACATCTGTGGACATGAAAACGCTGTAAATAGAAAGTGTTTGTGTCGTCGGGTTAAACCGGCTCTGAAAACAGCCTCGGTGGATCTGGTCTTTTTCTACTTTTACTACCGTTTCTTTTTTCCTCTGCTTCGTCCTCGTCCTCTCGTTCTTCTTGTCTCTGGACTTCACCGATAATTAGTTTCAGAGGGAGACGAAGACGAGGAGGAGGAGGAGGAGGAGGACGGAGGGTTAAATAAAAACCAAACCGGTCGGAGTCTCGAGCTCAGCAACGTTGCTGAAGACGGAAACGTTCATGAGTCGATGAAACGACCAGATTAAAACGTTTAACGTCAAATTTAGAAAAAGATGCTTAAAGACGCTAAAACGGCTGAAAGTTACAGATGAAAAAACACTAAAAAAAAAGAAGGAAAATATAAAACAAAACCATCAAAATGTTTCAAATAAATTAAAGTACATGAAAATAAAAATATTGATTCAAATAAATAAAAATATTAAAAAATGTGTCACGTAACATAAAAAACAACATTAATCAGATAATGTGAAAATACATTTACCGCAATAAAAGTTGCAAATTTACGAGAATAAGTTGAAAATTTACCCAAATAAAACTCGTAAATTTCCCCGAAAAAAGCCTTAAATTTACCACAATAAAAGTTACGAATTTACAAGAATAAAAGTAGTAACTTTTCCACAATAAAAGTCGCAAATTTACCCGAATAAACGTTGTGAATTTACCAGAATAAAAGTCGTGAATCCAAGACGATAAAAGTCCCAGATTTTACAAAAATCAAAGAGTTAAGAGTTAAGTTGATCTGATCCAACTAGAATCAAAACCAGACACAGGATTGATCGTTCGAAGGGTTAATCTGGAGAGACTGGTGGTCTGGTTCTGAACAGGACTACGGGTCTAGTGGACCTGGGACCCCAGCTCCTCGGTGGCCCCCGGTAGTATCGTAGTAGTTCTACGACAAACCTCCTTTGATCCAACAAAAATAATAATGTTTTTATATTTTTTTAACATAGATCAGGTTATTTTTTATCAGTGTACGAGGAAAAAGAAGAAGAAGAAAAAAAAAGTGAAAACAAATAATAAAAAATAAAACATCTTTCTGCTCTCGGACTCTTAATTGGGACGATGAGACGCGTCCGCGGCGCCGCCCGGGGGGAGGACGAGGAGGAGGTTCACGGCCACATCACTTCGATTTTCTCACCGGAGGAGGAGGAGGAGGTGTCACCACGGTGACAGGACAACAGCTGCTCTGCCTCCCTCCTCATCGCTCCGGATGAAACAAACTCAGGGGAAATCATCACTATGTTTACTCCGCCTCCTCCCCCACCTCCTCCGCCTCCTCCTCCCGTTATCTTTCTCCACGTCCCATAACCCCCTGCTGCCCCGACCCCCTCCGCGTAGCGCTGTTTTCTGCCCCATGATGGTGGTTGTTAGACAGATAGACAACCCCCGCCCACTCGGCATCTAAAGAGGAGGTGGAGGAGGAGGTGGGGTGGGGGGGGGAGTAAAGGCCAGACAATTGGCGGTGAGGGATGCAAGAGAAAAGAGGGAGGAAAGAAAGAAAGAGGCCTTGAGAGGCCGATCAATGCGATGTTCACCTGCCGTCCACCTTCCCAATTTAAAGAGAAGGAGCGCTAACGATTTCCCCAGGCCAACACCACCACCTCCCCCCACCTCCTCCACCTCCTCCTCCTCCTCCTCCGTCTGACGGAGGACGACACGACACCGGAGCAGAAAAAAAGTAGAAAAATTAGGCCCCGGCGCAGCAATGCATAAAGAACGAGGACGAGCGGCTTTAAAATGCAGAACGATAACGAAAAAGATTAAACGCGCGATTACGATTTAACGATAAAATATTAAACGAGGAGAAGAAGAGAAATGAAACTTCTAGCGAAAGACTGAATGTAAACGAGACGAGTACGAATCACATGGTCAGTGAGTGGATTCGTTTTGATAAGCTAGGCTAACAGTAAGCTAGGCTAACACTGTCCTCTGCTCTGAACCTTCACGCTAAGCTAAGCTAACAGTTTCCACTACCTTCATTGTTTGTGTTAAGCTAAGCTAACAGTAAGCTAGGCTAACAGTAAACTACAGCAAACAGTTTCTCCGGCCCTGATTCTTTGTGCTAAGCTAGGCTAACAGTTTCTCCTACTTTTATTTTTTGTGTTAAGCTAGGCTAGCGGTGTCTCCTCCTTCGTTATGCTAAGCTAGGCTAACGATTTCTCCTACCTTTTTTTTTCTGTCAAACTAGGCTAACAGTAAACTAGGCTAACAGTTTCTCCTGCCTCTGTTTTTTGTGTTAAACTAGGCTAAGAGATAGCTAGGCTAACAGTTTGCCCGTCTTTGATTCTTTGCATTAAAACAGGCTATTAGTAAGCTAGGCTAACAGCTTCCAATGATTTGGTTCTTCGTGTTAAGCTAGGCTAACGGTTTCTCCTCCTTCATGGTGCTAAGCTAGGCTAACAGTTTCTCCTCCTTCGTGGTGCTAAGCTAGGCTAACAGTTTCTCCTCCTTCGTGGTGCTAAGCTAGGGTAACGTTCACGTTTCCCACGGTAACGACAGTTTTCTAACACCTGACACCCGTTAGCCAATCAGAGAGCGGTATCCTCCGTGGTCATGTGACATAAACGTGTCGTTGGCGTCGTTCCGTGTTCGGTCAGTCGATATATAATTTAGCAGCGGTAGCGTGTTGGTCTCTACGTGTCAATACGTCCGTGTAGAAATGTCACCGGACTAATTCGTGGTCTTTCATCGGAGACTCTGTGATTCTGGATTTGAATTGACTCGTGTGTCATTGTCATAATATCAAAGCTACAATAAGACACACTGATACGTCTGACTTCCTCCTCCTCCTCCTCCTCCTCCTCCTCCTCTGACACATGTGACTATTCATGTTCCTGCTCTCCTGCCCCGACCTGTCATCCCGTCAATATGATTATTCTGCTCTAATTGTCACAGTAGAAGAAGAAGAAGAAACAGGAAGAAAGAGGTTGGAAAAAGACGAGGTGATGATTGTCGTTTGCGTCGCTAGCGTCGTTAGCGTTGTTAGCGTTGGGTCAGTGTGGCGGTTAAACCGCTGAGGAGCTGGTTTTTTCAGTCTCAATGCTAAGCTAGGCTAACTCTTTCTGAAGTTTCAGTTCTTGGTGTTTAATTAGGCTAACAGTTTCCAGCCTCGTTGCTAAGCTATGCTAACGTTTCCTCTGCTTATAGTCTTTTTGCTAAGCTAGGCTAACAGTTTCTGTCTTGCTGTTAATTTAAGCTAGCAGTTTCTCTACCAAGACTGTCTTTGTGTTAAGTTAGCTAACAGTTTCCTTTGTTTCCATTGTCAGTGCTAAGCTAGGCTAACAATTTCCTCTATTTTCAGTCTTTTTGCTAAGCTACGCCTTGCTTTCATTCTTGGAGCTAGCATTTCCTATACTTGTAGCCTTTTAGCTAGGCTAACGCTTCCTCCTAGCTTCCTGTCTTGGTGTTAAGTTAGCTAAGAGTTTCCCTTGTTTCTAGTCTTATTGCTAAGCTAGGCTAATAGTTTCCCTTTTTGTAGTCTTTTTGCTAAGCAAGGCTAACACGTTGCCTTGCCTCCAGTCTGTAAAATTAAGCTAGCAGTTGCTCCACTTGCAGCTTTTTTGCTAGGCCAGGCTAACAGTTTCTCCTCTTTCTACTCGCAATGCTAAGCTATGCTAACAGCTCCCGATTTGCAGTCTTTTTGCTAAGCTAAACTAACATTGTCTTTTTTTTTTAGTGTTAAGTTAATATCAGTGCTAAGTGCTAAGCTAGGCTAACAGTTTTCTTTGCTTCCAGTCTTGATGTTGCACTGGCAGTTTTTTTTTTTTTGCTAAGCTAACACTTTCTCCTGTCTTGGTGTTAAGTTAGCTAACAGTTTCCCCTACATGTAATCTTTGTGCTAGGCTAGGCTAATGGTTTTGTCTGTTTTCAGCCGTAATGCTAAGCTAGGCTAACAGGCTACTTAATTTAGGTTACTTCAGGTCTCTAAAGCTAACAGTTTTCTAACTGCCTCCAGTCTTGTTGTTAAGCTAAGCTAAGCTAGGCTAACAGCAGCATATTTCCAGTGAGCTGAGCTGTATTCAGACCCGACTCTACTTTGTAAAGTTCCAGTTCCAACACTTTTCAGAAACGAGAACATTTGGGCTTGAGAGGCCGAAGGTCTGAGCTCAGACCAGACACACATTGTTTCACTGAAGACCGTTTCCCAGACTCCTTAGAATTGATTTTCAACTTTCCACAAAAACCATTCGATAAAAAAAAAAAAAAAAAGAAAGAAAAGAAAGAGAAAATGACTTTGCACGCAACAGCAGCGGCATTTCAGCTCAGCGAGGTTACGTCAACGAGGAGGTCGCAGCCTGAAAAGACACAACCCGGGTCACGGCTGCTGGGGTGTTAATAACCTAAAGGTTTTTACAGAAAAAACAAAAAGAGAGAACATAACAAGAGGTTTAGGTGGTGTTTCAAAGATGAAAGGAAGGAAATGTCAAGCTAAGCTACGCTAATGGTCTCCTTCCTTTCATTCTTTGATTGTTTGTGCTAAGCTAGGCTAACGGTTTCAGCTAAAAAAAACTTTTAAACATGCTACATGCTACACCCTAGAAAACGTTATCTGAGTCTTTCATTAAGTGTAACAGTTTCTCTTGTCCGTTATCTTGTCGCAAATATTTCGGAAAGTGATGAACACGTAAATAAGTAAGATCGGAAAAACTTACGTAAACCTACGTCCTATAGCTACACCCTAGAAGATAACTATCTTATCACAAATGTTTCGGAAAGTGTTGTTCCCCTGTTCTGAACGAAAAACACTGGGAAAACTAGAATTACTTCTCGAGTGGCTAGCACGTCTAAATTTAGGATATGCTACGTCCTACAGCTACACCCTAGAAAACAACCGTATACGTCTTTTCCAAAGTGTAGCCTGAGAAGTTTATATTTACGAGTATTTCGGATCGAGTTGTAGTCGTGTTGTAAACGACACCCTAGAAAACAATTGTCTCCGGGTCTTTCGTTAAAGTGTAAAAACAGTCCGTTGCCTTATCACAAATGTTTCAGAAAGTGTCGAACACGTGCGAAAAACTAATAATATCAACAACTACCACGTCTAAATTTAGAATATGCTACGTCCCACAGCTACACCCTAGAAAACAACTGTAGTGTAAAAACAGTTTCTCTTGTCCGGTAACTTATCAGGAATGTTTCGAAAAGTGTTGAACCCGTTTTGAAAACAAAAAAGACCGGAAAGACTCGATTAATATCAACAACCACCACGTCTAAATTTAGACTCTGCTACGTCCTACAGCTACACCCTAGTAAACAACTCCTCCTGGGTTATTTCGTGAAGTATAAACACATTGCGTAGACTCCTTATTACCTGAGAAGTTTATATTTACGAGTATTTCGGATCGAGTTGTAGTCGTGTTGTAAACGACAGCTACACCCTAGAAAAACAACTGCATCCGATTTTTTCGTAAGACGTAAAAATGTTTCCGAATGATTCGTAAAAACGTTGTTAAATCGTCATTAACGCGACTTGTCTCTGCTCTTATAAACATAAATCGTAAATAAACGCGATCGATTCGCGACTTTTTTTTTTTTTTTCCTCCGGAGGTGAAAACGTCGGGTTTGTTGTCGGTCGTTTAAATCTTCTCTCTCTCCGTCTGACGATGTGTTTGCTGCTGCTGACCTTTAAACAACTCTGTCCCATCATCCTCTGCTTCGCTTCGCTTTACGGCCGCTCCCACGGGGAACACACACACACACACACACACACACACACACACACACACACACACACACACACTTACAGTTATATAGAAAAATAAAACAAAATAGACGATTTCAAACACATTTATGCATTTAAATAGGTTTCTGTTGGGAATACACACACACACACACACACACACACACACACACACACACACATGTGTACACACATGTGTACACACACACACACACACACACACACACACACACGGAGGCATCACTGTCTGAGGTTTGGTGGTAATGAGGCCTGTCATCCTTCTACAGCCTCTCTCTCTTTCTCTTTCTCTTTCTTTCTTTTTTCATTGATCCACTAACAGATCCCCAATATAACAACTAGCAGTCGCAGTGGGAGCCTCCTCCTCCTCCTCCTCCTCCTCCTCGTCGACACACATCCCTCCGGACCATTTAAAAACCTACCACCACTTTCTCTTTATGTCTCTCTATCGTTCCTCTGCTTCTTTTTTCCCGTCCGTCCGAGGTCGGTCGGGTTCAGACGGTCTCGTTATGTCTTCTGACAAACGCGCCAACGTTTCGGACGTTTTTAAAGGTTCGTACGTCCTCCTCACCCGACCGGTCCTTTCAAAATAAAACCGAAATAAAAACAACAGCGTCCAGAAAATGTGAACGCGGCCGAGACGTTTTCGGACGTAAAACGATACCAAGTGTCTCAAACGGCAGAATAAAAGTCGTAAATTACACCAATAAGTCGTGAATCTTATGAGAATAAAAGCAGTGAATTCGTAACTTTTCTATAATTTAAGTCATAAATGTAGGAGAAGTCATGAATTTACAATAATAAACATCGTAAATTTACCAGAATAAAAGACGTAAATTACGTGAATAAGTCGTAAATTCATTAGAATAAAAGCTGTGAATTCCCGAGAATAAAAGTCGTACGTTTTTCTAAAATAAAAGTCCCAAATATAATAGAATAAAGGTCATAAATTTACAATAACAAATGTCTTAAATTTGCAAGAATAAAAGTCGTAAACTTTCTAAAATAAGTCGCAAATTTACAATATAAAATGTAACAGATATGTTACGTTGGTTGAAGTAATATCCAGTTTGACGTCTTTTGTTTTCACAACCAAATAGTTAACAATGAAAGTAAATGGGGCAGTCAGCCAAACGTATCTAAACTGTCATTTTTAACCACTAATAAAGCTCAAAATATCACTTCACTTCAGCAGTAGCATGAATAGGGTCCCTACACATAAACTGAAGTACTGATAACTTAGTAAGTGAACCCAGAGTTTATTAAAAACACTGTTTTACAAGACTTACCCAACGTCTGGTTTTATAACAACTGGTGATGAAGGTTGATCCACATCATGTTAGAACCTGGTTCTGTATCATAAATGATCTATTTTCTCTGAAGCTACGTTAACTTGGTTAATTGACCTTTGACTGGTGACCAGCTATAGCTTAGTTTAGTTTGTTGACGTGACGGTTTGATCCGGTGTTGTCTTGTAGCAGTAGCACCACCTCTTCTTCTTCTTCTTCTTCTTCTTCTTCTTCTTCTTCTTCTTCTCCTCCAGCGGAGGCGGTGACGTGACTTTGTCAAAGCGTGGACGTTAAACGGTGTAATTATCGTCGGTAAAAGGTGAAGCTGCCGCGGCAGAAACGTCGGTTGACAGCTGATCTCTCAGCTCTTGACACAAAACTGCTGCTAATGAGAAGTACAGCGGGTGATTTGTTTTCCCTGTTCTACAACACACACTGATACCGGGAGATAAAACACACACACACACACACACAGGGGAGGAAAACATCTCCCAACACAAAGGTCAGAGCAGAGTAGAAATCTCTGGAGGAGACAGGAAGTCGACAGGAAACACTGAAACGTATCAACGTTCGTTTGTTACGATTCAACTAAATAATCCACCGTTTCAGTCTGACGCTCGCTTCTCTCCTTCATTTCTCATACGAACACTTCGTTCCTTGTTGTTTAGACTCGTAGTCGTAGCAAAGGCTAACGCTAATGCTAGCGTCGTTAGCCACACGCTAATGTTAGCTTAGCAGCAGCAGTTACGAGAGGACGTTTCGACTTCTTCTAACGGTTTATTTACGATGTTTTAGTCGTTAAGTTTAACCACCAGGGGGCAGATGAGAACTACAAAATAAAATCTGTTTCATGCTCTTATTCTGAAAGGAAGTACGGTTCAAACCAACTCAAGAAATGTTTTACGACGGTCGACGTAACATCGAGTTTTACTAAAGTAACTTTACTATAATAAAAGTGGTAAATTTACCAGAATAACAGTCATAAATCTATGAGAATAAAAACCGAAATTTCCGAAAATAAGCGTGAAATTTACCAGAATAAAAGCCATAATTTTGCAAGAATAAAAACCGTAAATTCACGAATAAAAATTGTACATTTACCAGAATAAAATTTATAAATTTACAAGAATAAAAATCGTAAATTTCTGAAAATAAGTGTGAAATTTACCAGAATAAAAACCGTAAATTCACGAATAAAAATTGTAAATTTACCAGAATAAAATTCATAAAAATTTACTAGAATAACAGTCGCAAATTTATGAGAATAAAAATCGTAAATTTTACGAATAAAAATCGTAAATTTACCAGAATAAAATTTGTAAATTTACCAGAATAAAAGTCGTAATTTTGCAAGAATAAAAATCGTAAATTTACCAGAATAAAAATCACAAATTTACCAGAATAAAATTTGTAAATTTACAAGAACAAAAATTGTAAATTTCTGAAAATAAGTGTGAAATTTACCAGAGTAAAAATTCATAAATTTACAAGAATAAAATTTGTATATTTACCAGAATAAAAGTTGTAAATTTATAAGAATAAAAAACGTAAATTTCCAAAAATGTAAGTGTGAAATTTATGACAATAATTGTCGTTAATTTCCTCGAATAAAAGTGTGAAATTTACCAGAATAAAAATTGTAAATTTACCAGAATAAAATGTATAAATTTACAAGAATAAAAATCGTAAATTTCTGAAAATATAAGTGTGAAATTTACGAGAATAATGGTCGTAAATTTACCAGAATAAAAGTTGTAAATTTACTAGAACAAAAATTGTAAATTTCTGAAAATATAAGTGTGAAATTTACGAGAATAATGGTCGTAAATTTACCAGA
The DNA here is from genome assembly GCA_016801845.1 of Polydactylus sextarius. NCBI lineage: Eukaryota > Metazoa > Chordata > Actinopteri > Polynemidae > Polydactylus > Polydactylus sextarius. The sequence goes on along the minus strand of CM028931.1, from coordinate 1,825,256 downwards.
ATAAAAGTTGTAAATTTACCGGAACAAAAATTGTAAATTTACCAGGATAAAAGTAATAAATTTAGCAGAATAAAACAGTCCCGACTCGTTTTGCATCAGCATCATTTTTATTGTATAAAATTCACAGAACATGAAAGACGTTGATATGTTTGTTAACGAGGTTTGAAACTTTAGTGGCTCAACTTTTATTAAGACGAAGCAGAAACAAAGTGAAACATTAACAGTCGGAAACGAGAAACAAACGTTTTCCTTCTCTGCAGTTTGTGCTGTCGACGTTTTATTCATCTCGATGCATAAAACAGGAAGGAACGATACTTTTATTGTGACGTTTTGCATAATTTTGTCAACAGGCGTCGAAATAAAGACGTGAAAATATCGGTCGGATGCATAGGAGGGAAAATTTGGCAAATGAGAAATTGTTATTTGGCAACGAGTTTTTAACGAGTCGCTACATTGTTACTGAGGTCACGGCCGCGTTCGTCACGTCAGTTTCAGAGAATGACGCTAGCTGGCGTCGTCCGCTAAAAGTACGCTAACGTGTTTCAGCGTTAGCGTGAACCACAGTGATAAATGACGAACGCAGCGAACCAACTTTCTGCCACTTTTAACGAGTGTTAACGAGGTTTAACGAGTGCAAAGTTTGATTAAAACTCTTCTGATATGTTCCGTTAATAACTTAATCATAAAAATGTTTCAATATATTTTCTCTGTATCTTCGGTAGCGATCGATCAGAAGCTACGTTGGCGGGAAAGTGTTTTGTAGCATGCTAACGTTAGCATTTTAATGTAGTCGTAGCCGTTGGTTGCCTTTGTTAGCTAACTACGTTACTAATGTTAAAATGCTAATGTTAGCATTTTAGAATTAGTCATTAGAATATGGTGCTAACGTTAGCTAATTATGTTATTAATACTAACGTTAGCATTTTAAGGTCAGTCATAACTATATGTTGCTAATGTTAGCGAACTACGTTACTAATGCTAAAATGCTAACATTAGCAATTTAACAATAGTCGTGACCATTAGTTGCTAATGTTAGCTAACTATGTTACTAATGTTAAAATGCTAATGTTAGCACTTTAAAGTTATTCATAACTATATGTTGCTAACGTTAGCGAACTGCGTTACTGATGTTAAAATGCTAATGTTAGCACTTTAAGATTAGTCGTGACCATTGGTTGCTAACGTTAGCTAACAATGCTACTAATGTTAAAATGCTAATACCATTTCAATCCCTTTAGCGTTACCACTTAATGTATTAGTATTTACGGCTACTTAATGTAAACAGTGATGTTAATATTCAGCAAGTACGTAACATGTTCAAGTTAGCATGTAAAGCTACATATTCATGCTAGCATGCTACACCTCAAAACCTCTTTTGGTAGCATGTTGGTATTAGCATGTTACGGCTACTTGATGTTAGCACTGATGATAATATTTAGCAAGTATGTAACTTGTTACAGTTAGCATGTTAGCATCTAGTTGGTAATGCTACATTTTAGTGCTAGCATGCTAACAGTGATATGTATGTTATATAAAATATGCTACATATACTGTCCTGAAACCTAATGTGTTAGCATGTTGGTGTTAGCTTGTTAAAAGTGCTTGTGTGTAAGTTTTTGTGGTTGTGGTTGTGATACGGGCTCTGAGAGGCTAGCTGGTTAGCATGCTATCTTCAGAAGTAGTAGTGGTAGAAGTGCTACCGTTAGCTGTGATAGCTATAGCGATAGCGGGAACTTACACACATCACCTTTAACGTGTAAAAGTGAGTTTCTGATCGATCGCTAGCGTGTAAAATAACCACACGCGTGTTCGTTCACCAGCCGTCCACCTCCACGACGAACGGCTCCTTGACGGGGATCCGGCCGCTGTTGACGATGACGCACTCGGCGTACGGCAGGTTCCTGTCGTTGGTGTCCTGCAGCTCGATGGTGTGAACCACGGCCTGAAACAGACGAGTTAGCGACGTTAAAGTTAACGACAGAAATGTCTAAAATAGCTCGACGTTTAAACCTGAAACTCAACAAGTCTCCTTTAAAAGGGGGTGGGGCTTAAGTTATTCAATTTCCTGAGTGGGCGGAGCCTCTAAATATAAAACAGGAAGTAACCCCCGTCCAACCAGGAAGTAGTTTGGGCCATTGGAAAACTAAAATGTTTGGTCTCTTTCTTATTTGATTTAAGATATTTCACTCTTCTTCTTCTTCACCCACCTGGCTCCGCCCACTCAGGACTACTTCCTGATTGGGCGGAGCTTGTGTCAGAGGCTCCACCCATTCAGGAAGTAGCCCAGACCATGTGTAGGACTGAAGCGTTTGCTTCGTCTCTTACTCATTTACTTGACCCAAAGTGAGTTTAACAAATGTTTGACTTGTTTTGTTCAACGTTTTGTTTTGTTGACGTTTGTTTATTTGTTTGTTTGTTTGTTTGTTTTTGAAGCAGACCGACGAGGTCCAACTCACCATCCCGTCCAGGACTTTCCCAAAAACCACGTGTTTCCCGTCCAACCACGGCGCCTTGGCAGCCAGGATGAAGAACTGTGACCCGTTGGTGTCTGGACCGGCGTTGGCCATGCTCACCTGGTAAACAACAACAACAACAACAGTTAGTAAACATAGTGTCACGGTCATAGAAACACAGAGTATCACTGTGACTTCACTCACCCAACTCGCTCCTAAATGTTTCAGTTTGAAGTTTTCATCAGCGAAAGTGGTTCCATAGATGCTGTGACCTGGAGAACCAGAACATTAGAACATAATCACCTGGTTTATGTTTGTTTCAATAGTTATTTATTGATAAAAACAACAACATGTTTGTGACTAAACTGACTCCAGTTAATGCGTCTAAGACCTGATGCTAACTGAGTTAGCATCGCTAACAAACCACTTTCTTTATAAGTTGTTGTGTGTTAAAATATGTTAGCATGTTAGCTTATACTAATGAATGTTAGTGCATGTTAACATATGTTAGCGTGAATTAATGTATATTAGCATTTGTTAATGTATGTTGGTGCATGTTAGCATATATTAGCTTATAAGTTGTTGTGTGTTAAAATATGTTAGCATGTTAGCTTATACTAATGAATGTTAGTGTATCCTATTGTATGTTAGCATATGTTAGCATCTGTTTGTGTATATGTTGTCATATGTTGAATTATATGTTAGTGTAACCTAACACGTTAGCATTTATTAGCATTTGGTAATATATGTTAGCATATGTTAGCATACATCAGCATATGTGAATGTATACAAACATATGTTACCGAACATTAGCACCTGTTAGCATTGATTAGGGTATGTTAACATATGTTAGCGTACGTTAGAATTCATTTGCATGCATAAGTATCTCTTAGTGTACGTTAGCTTCCGTTTGCGTATTAGCGTACACATTACCTCCGGTTCCGTCTCCGGCCGTGAAGTCTCCTCCCTGGATCATGAAGTCTTTGATCACTCTGTGGAACTTGGTTCCTTTGTAGCCGTAACCTTTCTGTCGACACACACGATAGCATGTTAGCATGCTAACATGGTTGAAACGTTGACGTTTACATTGATCAGCTTCAACATTAAAACCTCAGAAATGATACGTTTAACACAAATACGTTAGCGACGTATTCTCTCGTAATAGTTAACGTACATTAGCATGTTACTGTATGTTAGTGTAACATTAGTATACGTTAGCATATGTTAGCATTGATCAGCATGTGCTAGTGTATGTTGATGTCTATTAGAATATGTTAGAGTACGTTGACTGTTAGCGTGTGTTAGCATGTGTTAGCATGTTAGCATACTTTAGCATATCCGAGTTTATGTTGGCGTATGTTAGTGTGGATCAGTATATGCTAGTGTATGTTTGTCAGCATATGTTAGTGTACGTTAGCGTTATCGTATGTTGAGATATGTTAGCGTATATTAACGTATGTTAGTATATGTGTTAGCAGAAGTTAATGTATGTTAGCGTACTTTAGCATTTGTAACCATATGTTGTACATTAAGTTGTGTTAGCGTATGTTAGTGTTCATTAACGTATACTAACAAACGTTAGTTCGTTAGCGTATGTTAGCATACATTAGCTTATTTTAGTGTATGACTAATGAAATCTGTCTTGTTGTTGCTAGGCTACAACAGTAGCGTATGTAGCGTAACTGCGCTAGTAAACATAGTCGAGGCTAAATCGATGCTAACGTTAGCTTCTTACCTCGCCGGTTGCCAGGGCGACAAAGTTGTTGACAGTTAGCGGGACGACTTCGCCGAAAAGCCCGATGACGATTCGTCCGACCTCGTGACCCGACACGGTGATGTCGAAGAACACCTGGACACACACACACACACACACACACACACACACGGGTCAGCAGGTCAGTGACGTCATCAGAAGCTGACAGCTGATTGGCTGTTGTAGAGATACACACACTTTCACTTTGAGAGAGAGAGAGAGTGTGTGTGTGTGTGTGTGTGTGTGTTAGAAGCCTGCAGGCTCACACACACACACACACACACACACACACACACACACACACACACTGTACACGTGTCAAGTGTGTGTGTGTGTGTGTGTGTGTAGGAGTCAAGTGTACCGGACACGTCGTCTTCCTAGTTTCTCACCATGCGCGTGCTCGTGCGCTGTTATATTCTAACCGCGGCTCCGGGAGCGCGCTCAGCTGATCGCCATAAGCGCGCGTCGCCGTCGCACGCGCAGTTTCAAATGCAAATAAATGCGTCAAAATAAAAAAAAGCTAAACAAATGCGATCAAACCTTCTCCGTTACTCTCGGTCCGGTCCGCGGAGCCGCGCCGGACACCGACAGCACACAGGCGGCGGAGCAGAGCAGCAGGAGACGGGGCTCCATCTCGGTTTGTACCGGGGAGACACGGAGAAATCACAGCGACGCACAGACGAGAGGATGGCCGAGAAACACAGCTCCTGACCCGGATACGTCACCAGATCACTCCCCCTGTCCTCTCCGGAGGAGGCGGAGCCTGGAGATAAACCACGACCCCGAGGAGGAGAAATGTAAATTAATAAACATCGAAGGAGAAAATAAGAAACATCAAAGAGTTTTAAACAATAAAACACAAACGACTTTTTAACACACACACTGCTGAGAAAATAAATTAAACAAATAAAATGAAATAGAATAGAATAAACAAATAAAATAAAACAAATAAAACAAAATAAAATAAATAAAATAAAACAGATAAAACAAAATAAAATAGAATAAACAAATAAAATAAAACAAAATAAATAGAATAAAACCGATAAAATCGATTAAAACAAAATAAATAAAATAAAACCGATAAAATAGATTAAAACAAAATGAAAAATAAAATAAAACAAACAAAATAAAATAAAACTAAAATAAATACAATAAAATAAACAAAATAAATCAAATAAAACAATAAATGAAACAAAATCGATTAAAACAAAATTAAAAAAATAAAATAAAACAAACGAAATAAATAAAAAATAAAACAATTAAAATAAAGTAAAAGTCCCTGATGAATTCGTGTCTATAGAGATGAATTATAATAGTCAGTCTCCTGTGACCTTAACACACACACACACACACACACACTCTCTCTCTCTCGTTATCGGCCTCCTGTCACCGCGGCGACCATTCGTCTTGGCGTTGAATTAATTAAGCAGAAATGTAAACGTTTTAATTGAATGTCAAAGCAACGAGCTGCTATGTAAATGAAAGTGACACAAGTATTTATACACACCAAGGTTACGGCCAGAGTGTGTTTTAATTGAATTACCGTCAGCTGTGTGTGTGTGTGTGTGTGTGTGTGTGTGTGTGTGTGTGTGTGTGTGTGTGTGTGTGTGTGTGTGTGTGTGTGTGTGTGTGTGTGTGTGTGTGTGTGTGTGTGTGTGTGTGTGTGTGTGTGCGAGCGCTAACGAACCCTCATGGATTTAAACCAATAAGTCGTATACGTGCACCAACCTCCTTAAATTTTATGTTACATGTTGTTGTAACGACGAGCTAGCTCGCTAACTCTAAACAAGCTAGCTCGTTGTTAGCATTAGCATCTTGTCCCGCTCGGTGTTGTGGGAATAATCAGAATGGAGACAGAACTAGAGACAATATTGAATTGTTAGAAAACGTAGCGCTAATCGTCTTAGCTAGCTCTGAGTTAGCTGTCTTAGCTAGCGTAGCTTAGTTTTATGTTTTTAGCTAACTATGGCTAAGTTATCTACCATAACAAACCGTTTCTGACTTTGCTAAATTACTAAACTTAGACTTTAGCTAACTAACTAGCTAAATAGCTAACTCATTAACTAATTACTATTAATAGTTGCTTTATATATCTTAGCTACCATACGCAAGATAGGCAACTTAGCTTCATTAGCAAACTTTAAACAAGCAAGGTGCTAACGTTGCTAGCTTGTTGTTAGCATTAGCATCTTTTGCAGCTTCGGTTTGTGGGTAAAAACCAAAATGGAGAACAGAAGAGAAGAAAGGACGGACTAAATTTCTGTTAGAAAACGTAGCGCTAATCGTCTTAGCTAGCTTACCCGACTGAGCTAGATTACCAAACTTAGCAAGTCAAACGTAACAAGTTTGCTATGTTGCTATGTAAACCTTTTTTAAGCTAACTTTCGCTAAGTTGTCTACCTTAACAAAGTTGCCTTAGCTACCTTGTTTTTAGAATTTAGCTAACTTAACTAACTTCAAAACACTAACTTAGCTACCTTAATTAAGTTAGCTTGTTATGCTAACTCTATTTGCAAAGACCTGATAACTTGTCTCCTTTAGCTTCTTCTCTAACTCTGTGTTTTTAAATGACCCCCCCACCCCAGAGAGGTTAGCTACCTCAGTTAACCTGACTAAAATAGCTACGTTAGCCACCTTAGCTAATTTAGATACCTTGGTTAACTTGAATAATTTAGCCACCTTTAGCTATGCTAGAGCTAATTTAGCCACTTAAGCTAATGTAGCTACCTTCGCTAACTTAGCCACCTTAGCTAAGTTAGATACCTGGGCTATGTTAGCTACCTTAGTTAAGTCAGCTAACTTAAATACCTTAGCTATGTTAGCCACCTAAGCTAATTTAGATACGTGGGCTATGTTAGCCACCTAAGCTAATTTACATACCTTGGTTAACTTGAATAATTTAGCCACCTTTAGCTATGCTAGAGCTAATTTAGCCACTTAAGCTAATGTAGCCACCTTCGCTAACTTAGCCACCTTAGCTAACTAGCTTCTGTAGCTAATTTAGCTGCTTTAGAATGTGGTTAAATTTGCCAACTTGGCCAATTTAATTTAGCTACCTTAATTAACTTAGCTAACTTAGATACCTCAGCTAACTTAGCCACCTTAGCTAATTTAGATACCTGGGCTATGTTAGCTACCTTAGTTAAGTCAGCTAACTTAAATACCTTAGCTATGTTAGCCACCTAAGCTAATTTAGATACCTTAGCTATGTTAGCCACCTAAGCTAATTTAGATACCTTAGCTATGTTAGCCACCTAAGCTAATTTAGATACCTTTGCTATGTTAGCCACCTAAGCTAATTTAGATACCTTAGCTACATTAGCCACCTTAGCTATATTAGCCACCTTAGCTACGTTAGCCACCTTAGCTATGTTAGCCACCTAAGCTAATTTAGATACCTTAGCTACGTTAGCCACCTTAGCTACGTTAGCCACCTTAGCTACGTTAGCCACCTTAGCTACATTAGCCGTCTGAGTCTGTGTCTCCGTGGTTGTTTTGTATAAGTCACGTCAAACGTCGCGTCTCGTCTCGTATAAACACGTTAACGAGCTCGAACACTTTCTTGTTTTTAATAATCATGAAGAACCGGTGGAGGATCCGAGTCCGACGTCGGCTCCGTATCGATCGATTCGCGCTCGTCGCCGTTTCACCGTTTCTCTCTCACATGCAGGAATACACAGCGTTGCTAAATGAACTCTTGTTAATATTGTGTTTTTTCTTTTCCTGCAGCCGTCTAAATAATTAGCTTTTGTTGTAGAAAATGATGAATTTGGGCAGTTAATTTATCGATCGTCCGGCTCCTCCGATGTGCTTTGCTTCAGAAAGTCATTAATCAATGGATGAAAACACCTAATTCTCCTCCTGCTCTGCTTTTTTTTTTTTTTTCTCTTCCCCGGCCGCAACGTAGAAAACAACTGCAACTACGGTCGAATAATGACGGCGACCAAGTGGGAAAATAATAGTTTTCTGTGTTTAGACGTAAAAACGGTTAAAAAAAAAACACAATTACAGTTAAAGTTGTGATAAAATGACGATAAATATTGTTTTAAATGAAAACGTGTTGATTATTTAGTTGTAAATTGTTGGTTTTTATGTGTTTTTGTTACAAATTAAGATGAAAAAAACATCATCTGATAAAAGACGTTTAGCTGTGTCGCACTGTAAAAAATTATCCTGTAGAAACAAGAAGATGCTTTAGTTCAGACTGAAAAACCTTAGCTAACTTAGCCACTTTAGCTAGTTTAGCCTGTTTAGCACATTTAGCCTCTTTAGTTAACTTTAATAACTTAGCCACCTTAGCTAACTTAGCCATTTTAATTAACTTGAAAATCTTAGCTAACTTAACCATTTTAGCTAATTTAGCGTCTTTAGCTCATTTAGTCTCTTTAGCTAACTTGAATAAATTAGCCATCTAAGCTAATTTAGCCTCTTGAGCACATTTATCCTCTTTAGTTAACTTTAATAACTTAGCCAGTTTAGCTAGTTTAGCCTCTTTAGCTCATTGAGCCTCTTTAGCTAACTTAGCCATTTTAATTAACTTGAATAACTTAGCTAACTTAACCATTTTCGCTAATTTAGCCTCTTTAGCTAACTTGATAAACTTAGCCTCCTTCGCTAACTTGTGTAAGCTAGCCACCTCATCGAACTTAGCCTCTTTTGTTAACTTAGCCTCTTTAGCTAATTTAGCCACCTTTATTAGCTTGAATAACTTAGTCATCTTAGCTAATTTGGCTGCTTGTGCTAACTCAACCTGTTTAGCTTGTTTAGCTACCTTAACTTGGCTAATTTAACCACCGAAAAAACGGTTAAAAAAAGAGATTAAAGCTTTAAAAAGAAACATAAATATAAATTATAGAGTTAAAGTTTTGATAAAGAGATTAAACAAACATAAAATGTTTTAAATGAAAATATGTTGAGTATTTAGATGTAAAATGTTGGTTTTTATTAGTTTTTGTTACATGATAAAGACTGAACCTGAAAAAAAATGTTTAACAGATGAGTTGCACTGTAAAAAAATATCTGTAGATACAAGATAATATGTTAGTTCAGACTGGAAAAACCTGAGCTAACTTAGCCACCTTAGCTAATTTAGCTACCTTAGCTAATGTAGCTATCTTCGTTAACTTAAATAACTTTAGATTTTGTTTTTTGTTGATTTAAATATCTTAGTTAACTCTTCTAATTAGCCACTTTAGCTACGTTAGCCATCTTAGCTAAGTTACCTTCCTTAGTAAGCCTGAGCAACTAAAGCTAATTTAGCTACCTCAGCTAACACAGGTACCTTAGATAACATCACTACTTTAGCTCAGTGAAGTTAGCTGCGTTAGCCACCTTAGCTAAGTTAGCTACCCTTTTTAACGAGGTGGTTTATACTCACCAGATTAAACCGGAGAAGCTTCATGTGTAAGTTTAACTTATTAAAATGTATCGTTTCTAAACAAAATAAAGAAACATCAAACGTAGCTTCCAACGTATCGTATAAAAAGTTTAACAGTGTAGTCGGGACTCGAACCATCAACCCCGTCGTCTCGTCCACCTTCGCCACCGGCTACTGTCGACCCCGAACTCCTTCGCCGACCTCCGTCGACCAATCAGACGTCTTGTTGTTGCTCCACATTCCAAAGCGCTGTAAAAAAAAAAAAAAAAAAAAGTGTTTAAACGACGAGAGTTCATTTTCAGACGCTTATGTTTGTGTTTTTGTTCGTTATCAATCCACCAGAGGTCCAGAGGATGACAAATGGGACCTGTCAGGGCGACGCCAGTCATAACAATACACACACACACACACACACACACACACACACACACACACACACACACACACACACACACACACACACACTCACACTCACACACTTACTCCAGTTTTCAGGCATTTAGCTGATGTTCTTATCCACGGCAGCGAACAGTGACTGATGGACTGATGTACACACACACACACACACACACACACACACACACATGTAAATCTTACAGTGTGTGTGTGTGTGTGTGTGTGTGTGTGTGTGTGTGTGTGTAGGGGTGGGAAAGCTTACGAGGTCGTGGATAACAAGTCAGACCCAGAAACACAATGAGCTGCGCTGTAATCTGTCTTATCTACACACACACACACACACACACACACTTAGATCAGCGACCACCGACCGGACTTGTAACACGCTAACGTTCAGTCGTTTGTCGCTGTCGTGTAAAAATGGCCGACGCAGTTCCACCTCCTGCCACCGTGTGCGCTGTCCCATCCGTTAACATGCAGGGGGGCGGAGCTTATGAGTCTCATAGCGACCAGCTGCCACCAGGGGGCGATGTAGATTTAATTCGTATTCAGTCTGGTTTGGAGTGAATCAGTTCGAGTGCGTCGTGTTGTGAGAACGTGATGCTATTAGCTGCGTTAGCATGAATTAGGTGTTTATTTAGCGAGTTAGCTGTGGCTTGTTACGTTCAAAGTAGCGACGCTAAGTAGCCAATGTTAGCATCAACAAATGTTTACGTACGAGTCTAGAAGAAATGTTGCGGGTGTGTGCGGGGTTCAACCGCACCTGACGTAAACAGAGAAAGTTTACTTTAGCACATGTTAGCATACGACATGTGCTACCGTGGTTGAATTAATCACATGCTAATGCTAACATTAGCTTTGTAGCAATAATTAAAATAAAATTTGACCACACCGTCTCATTTCAGAACCATTGGTTTGGTGCTGACAACAGACACGGTGCACGTTAGCTCACGTTAGCTCACGTTAGCTCACGTTAGCTCACGTTAACTCACGTTAGCTCACGTTAGCTCACGTTAACTCACGTTAGCTCACGTTAACTCACGTTAGCTCACGTTAACTCACGTTAACTCACGTTAGCTCACGTTAACTCACGTTAGCTCACGTTAACTCACGTCAGCCAACGTTTGCATACGTTAGCAGTTGCTATATGCTACCATGAATTAAATAGCTGCTGATTCTAACCTTAGCTTTCTAGCAATAAGAAAAATGTGAACCGTGTACATTAGTATACGTTAGCGGACAATGATGTACACGGTTATGTCGGCGTATGTTGTAGTGTATGTTGGTCTACATTGTTGTATGTTAGCGTACGTTGGTGTACGTTAGCATATGTTAGCATACGTTAGCATACGTTGCTGTATGTTAGCCTACGTTGGTGTACGTTGGTTTACTTTGGTGTACGTTAGCGTATGTTGGTGTGCGTTGGTGTATGTTAGCATATGTTAGCATACGTTGGTGTACGCTGCTTTGTTATCGTACTTTAGTATATGTCAGCATATTTTGGCATGTTGGTATATGTTAGCGTACGTCAGTGAACACTGGTGTGTTACGTACGTTGGTGTACGTTACTTTGTAATCGTACGTTAGTGTACGTTGGTATATGTTAGTAAACGTTAGCGTATGTTTCTATACTTTATAGTACATTTGTGCACATCAGTCTGTGTTAGCGTACGTTAGCGATCACAGAACACGATGACTTAAACGGATGCTAACGCTGACATTAGCTTTTTGCGACGACAGCGTGAGCAGGAGGTCGCCGTGGTTACACGTCGACACATTTAAACCAATAAATATTCAGTAGATTGTTTGGTTGATGTTATTTATTTATTTATTTATTACATAGAAATAAACAAGCAAAATGTTTCATTTCACCAGTCACAGCTGATCTTTTGTTGTTTGTGTCAATAAAAATCATTTGATGGAAACTGGAAGAAGAAGATGATGAAGAGGAGGAAGAGGAAGATAATTAGAGAGAGAGAGGGAGAGAGACTATGGGAGGTCATAGAGAGAGAGAGAGGGGAGGAGAGAGAGAGAGAGAGGCAGAGACCGAGCAGCGGCCGCTCCTCCGGTAGTTTTGGCTCCGGAGAGTCCGAGGACGCAGCGCTCTGTCCCGGCTCCCCGCTCCACGGTTCACCGCCGCCCGGAGGAGGGACCGACCTTCCACCGCTGCCCCGGAAACCAGCGTCCAGTCCCAGAGCCAGGACCCGGACCAGGACCAGGACCAGGAGTGACTCAGTGAGACCTCGTCTGTGTGTAAACTTTAACCATCAAAGGAACAAACAAAAACAGAAACTTAAAACAAACAAACAAACAAACAAGAAACAAGAAAGAAAACATCCCGGGAAACTCCGCGTCTCTACCCGCTCATCGCTGCTTCTGCTCGGACACGGACGACGCGTCGGACCGAGACCAGACCGAGACCAGACCGAGACCAGACCGAGACCAGATCGAGACCAGATCAGAGCAGAACCGGGAAAAATATCCAGTTGATGATTTTTTTATTCTGATCAAACTTTTCTCGGGACTGAACCGCGGAGTGTGTGAGTGTGTGAACGTTTTTTCTTATTATCACTGGAGATAAACCGAGAAAAACCAGGACCCGGACTAAGACTTAAGACCAGGACCGAGGACTCCGAACCTGGTCTGGTTCTCAGTGTTTAACAGAACCAGTTTTAGACTCAAACTGGACTTTTTTTATTTATTTATTTCTAAATAATAAAAAAAAAAATATAGAAACATTTAAAAAGAAACAACGTGATGCTTTTATTTTGAAATGATTAAAACCTTTGATGTTAAATGGATTTTATTTTGGAGATTTTCAAGATAAAATCTGATGTTTGATGATTTAAACTTTAAATAAAATAAAATAAAATTAGAGTCGAAACTTAAAGTAAATAAATTATCGAATTAAATTAAAATTCAATATGTTTATTTATTTAAAAAAACTTAAACGCTTCTTTATTACTGTTAATCACATTTATTAGTTTGATATATTTTTTTAAATTTAATTATTTTAGAATAAAAAGTTTCAAATGTATCAAATTGTGACATTTGAACAGAAACGATCCGTTAATTTATTTATTAATTTGTTTGTTTCGTCGACGTTTTTGACTTTTTTAGCTTCTTGTTTTGATTGAATTTGTTTGTTTGTTGATGTTGATGATTCGCCTCCTTCTTCACCTCCTCTTCTCCTCCTCAGCGGCGGCGGCGGCCATGTTGAAGCCCGGCGACCCCAGCGGTTCGGCGTTCCTGAAGGTCGACCCGTCGTATCTTCATCACTGGCAGCAGCTCTTCCCTCAGACGCAGCTCAAACCTCCTCTGGCTCCTCCGCCTCCTCCTCCCGCTCCTCCGTCCGACCGTCTCTCCATCCCCGTGGACGCCCTGCGCCCGTCGCGCCTGCACGGACACCTCCTGGCCTCCTCTCACTGCACCTCCACCTCCTCCTCCTCCTCCTCGTCTTCCTCCTCCACGTCCTCCTCGGCAGCTCTGACTCCGTCCTCCTCCTCCATCTCAGGACTCGCTCAGCTCCCCGTCCCCCAGCAGATCGCTCTCTTCGGCCAGGCGTTAGCTCCGGTTTGTCCAGGAGGAGGCGGAGGAGGAGGTGGAGGAGGAGGAGGAGGTGATCTGGTCGTGGTCGTTCCTCCGGAGAACCAGGGTCACGCTTTGATCCATCAGGCCAAAGATCAGCAGCAGCAGCAGAGTTGTGGGGTGGTGTCGTCCAGCGTGAAGAGCGGAGGAGGAGGAGGAGGAGGAGGAGGAGGAGGAAGTTGTAGCGGTGAAGATGGAGGAGGAAAAGGAGGCGCAGCCGCCGCCGCCAGGTTCAAACTGACGTCGGAGGAGCTGGACTACTACCTGTACGGACAACAGAGGATGGAGATCATCCCAGTGAGCAACAACACGGGAGAACACAGCAACCACACACACACACACACACACACACACACACACACACACACACACACACACACACACACACACACACATGAACACACACACACACACACACACACACACTTCAACCTCAACCTCAAGGCGACAGGAAGCGACAGAAACGATCGACGTCGTCGTTAAATAAACAAAAACGTTCAACTTCTTTATTAAAAGAAATAAAAAAAACCAACATATATTAAACCATTAAAATTTACCCATAATCCCCTGCTGCTTTCAATTAATTTTAATTAAATACAAAGATTATTTAAATCATTCGGTTATAAAATAAACAAATAAAACAGAAACAGAAACGTTTGCGTTTAATTTGTTTATTTCAAATGAATCTACATTTTATTTAACGTGTATAAATTTAAATGATAAATATTATAAACGTTAAATAAATTTATTGTAATTTGATTAACGATAATTCAACAAACGTGGTTGTTTATTAAAAGAAGAAATAAATTAGATAAATAAATTAAAAGGTGAAGTTACAGTTGGTTTGACAGCTGTTAGTGTGTGTGTGTGTGTGTGTGTGTGTGTGTGTGTGTGTGTGTGTGTGTGTGTGGAGGTCAGAGGTCAGAGGTCAACAGCAGCTTCATATGAACCAGACTTGATCAGCGTGTTTGTATAAATAACGTCCTCGTGCTGTTGTTGTCGTTGTCGCACGCGCTCATCATCTCGCTCACCGTGTGTGTGTGTGTGTGTGTGTGTGTGTGCGCCCACGCGCGCCAATGATCGATGTCTCTCTGATCAACATCATCGATTAATAATTAATATTATTTTTATTTCATATCGAGAAATAATAAAAGAAAAAATAAAACAAAACGAATCGAACGTTTGTTTTAATTTTATGATTCAAATTTAAATTGTTTCCGTTTCCGGTTTTATATTTAATTTAGTTCATTTATTTATAAGGTTGAGCGCGTGTCTGTGTGTGTGTGTGTGTGTGTGTGTGTGTGTGTGTGTGTGCACGCGGGACCGTTTCGCTTGAAGACACATGTCAATATTAACACACACACACACGCGCGCGCGCGGTTGGAGTCCGTTTCCCCGCTGCGCACGTGGACACTGAAGTGGAAAAGTCTCGCGCGTGAAGGCGACGGAAGAGTTTGAAAGAAGAAAGAAATAAAAGGTAGAAAAGTTGAAATTTAATTGATATTTATTTTTAGTTTTATTGTTTCATTTTATTTACTTTAATTAGTTTAATTCTAACGCGATCAACTTCGAAGCGTTGCCATGGAGACGGAGTAAAAATAAACCGCGACGTTTGATTCTTTGATGAGAGTTTAATTAATTAATTGATTGATTTATTTAATTCACCGTTGCTCCGTTTTTATTTCCTATTCAATTTATTTTCGTTTGAATTAAATTAATTTAAAAAAATGTAATTAAATCGAAAATCTCATAACGACAATAACGATTTAGATTTATTTATTTTAAATAATAATAATAATAATAATAATAATAATAATGATGATTAAATAAGGACAATAATTTTAGTTGTTATTGATCCGGACTTTTATTTTGACAGTTTGCGACAGTTTGATCGCGGCGCGTCACGTTTTTTTTTAATTTTTTAAAATTTTTTTTTATTTCTAATAAATAATAAAGTTATAAAACTTTATTAATATGTATTATTAATAATAAATAATAAATAATAATAAATAATAATAATAACAATAATAAACGGTGACGTCACTTGTTGATTCGTAACTTTGTAACTTCATCATCGTTGCTTGTTCGTTTGTTTGAAGCGGTTTGTGTGTGTGTGTGTGTGTGTGTGTGTGTGTGTGTGTGTGTGTGTGTGTGTGTGTGTGTGTGTGTGTGTGTGTGTGTGTGTGTGTGTGTGTGTGTGTGTGTGTGTGTGTGTGTGTGTGTGTGATAAAACGGACCATCAGCATTAATCTGCGTCGATACGCGCCGGCAGCGCCGATGAGGGATGGAGGGACAAGCAGGAATTAATTGCCGTATATAGTTTTGTGTTTGTGGAGGAGAGAGGAGGGGGGAGGGGGTGAGGAGAGGGGGGAGGAGGGGGGGTAAAGGGGGGAGGATCGATCTCGCGGCCACCGGCTTCACTATTTATCATCCCAACACGGTCTATTGAGTCTCTGGAGGCTGAGGAGATAAAGTCACACACACACACGTGTCATCATGTGACCTTTATAATTATTATAATAATAATAATAAAAAAAAAATGTTTTATCAAATAGAATTAATTTTAAAAAACTTTATGTAAAATATCAAAAACGAAAAACGTTAATTTTCCACGTTTAAAAAATAAAATAAAATAAAACAAACATTAAAAAAATGTAATAAATTAAATTCAAACTACGTTTCCCATAATTCACTGCACCTGAACTTTTGTCTCTTAAGATTAAACTGAAACAAATGTAATAATAATAATAATAATTTAGTTTTGATTTAATATAAAATGGAATAAATAATAAAAGACGACCTTTCAAAATAAAACGCGTCCCGTCTTTGTTCATTTTCAACTTCAAATGTCGTTTTCTTTTGTGACGTCGTGATGAAATAAAATTATAAAATTATAGAATAAATTTTTAAAAATCGGGACGATTTAAAGATTTTAAACAGGAAGTTGACGCATGTCAAAATAAAATAAAATAAAATAAATTCAAATAAAAAAACGATCAATTCCAATTCTGTCGTTTACGCCTGATGTGAACGGACGTAAGTTGGTTTATAAATGTGTGTGAGTGTGTGTGTGTGTGTGGTGAACACACACACACACACTCACACACACACACACACACTCACGTCTTTATTACATCAAATAACAAAACTACGTTTGTCTCGTTTGCACTTTTATTCTGAAATTACGTCTCAGCTGAAATGTTTAGACAAGTTGTTGTAGTTGTCGTCGTCGTCACGGTAACAATGTAAAACACGTAAATTGTTGCGTTTCGAAGGCGTCAGATACACTGTAAAACGACCAAACAAAAAAAGAAAAGTCAGAGTCGTTCGTTTCATTTTAACTCTTTACCTTTTATAGTGTAAATAAATCGGGTATTTTATTGTGAAGGGGCAGGAGAAGTTTATTTTGAAGGGACGTGTTTAATTTGTTTTACTAAAGTGAAGTTTGATAAAACTGTGCAGTTTTATTCCGAAATTACACCTCGTTCGAAAACGTTCGTCTCTTTTTTTTTTTCCGTCGTCTAGAAAAAGAGGCTTTTATTGTGAAGGTTCCGGAGGGGTTTATTTTGAAAACCCGACGTCTTGACTCGTTCTCCACCCTCGTCATCGTCGTGACGAGGTTTAAATTACGTCGGTTTGTGAGGAGGACGCGTTAAAGTACGAGGGCAAGAAAGAAAAAGCGACGGAGCCATTTTTTAAAGTGTAAACGCGGCGGCGCAGATCAGAGCGGACGTGTCTAAACGCTGGCGATGGATGTAACAGAATACTGAGTTTGAATGATGGGCGGCGACGCCATAACAAGTTCACCAACAGTTCATCAGTCTGAGACGAAGAGGAAGAAGACGACGCGTTTACAACAACGAGTCGCTGTAAAAAATCACCTGTTAAAAACCTTTGACGTCAAACGGCCTCAATTAAACACACGCGGTCATTTTTTATCAGTGTTTTAAACGTGAAAACTACACGTCTATTAATGTTTCGTACGAAAAACTAAACTGATTCATTCATTTAACACAAAGAATTACACTGTTAAATTATCAGAACTGAATTAAATTAGATAAATTAACTTTTAATTTGTCAAATTAAACTCTAAATAAACTTTATCTAACTTCATTTTAAGTTATTTAACATAAATATGTTTAACATAATTTTTACAGTGTAACGGAACACTGAGGAAACTGTTACATTTCAAACTCGAAGTTGTTTCTTCTTTTAAGTTTTTACATAAATTAGTTTTCTAGATTTTAAAAAAAATGTAATTTAACACCAATAAATACACTGTTAAATTATCACAACTAAATGAAATTAACTAAACGAAGTTTCTTTTAACTAAAATAACTTCAAATGTATCAAATTAAACTAAAACATTTCAACTTAATTCAACTAGATACACTTTAAACTTCAATAAATTATTTAGAAACAATTCTATTGAAGAAACATTAGAAACAAATAACAACAATAATTAAACTATTTTTCTATAAATGATTCAACATAAACATGTAACAAACCGTTTTTTACAGTGTAACGGAACAATGAGGAAACTGTTACATTTCAAACTCGTTTAACTTCAAGAGATAAAAGTTGTTTCTTCTTTTAAACTTAAACAACTTTGTTTCTTTGTTTGTTTATTTACGTTTGAATGAACAAATAAAAACGTCGTAGTGATGTCACACTTCACGTCGTACGAGTACACGGGTGTTTTTAACCGACGTCAATTTAACGTCAAAACGTCGTAACAAAAGAACTTAAACATCAACGACAAAGAAAAATTGACGTTGACTCATCGACGTCGCCCCGGTGGCTGATCGTAGAACTGCTGCGATAAATTAAAAATCGGAACATTTCCCACAAAAATGAGAGTTTTTCGGAAACTTTACGATGTTTTTTATGAATCAATTCAATGAAACAAAGTAGCTACAAAAAAAACGGAACATTTCCAACCAAAATGAGAGTTTTTCGGAAACTTTACGATGTTTTTTGTGAATCCACTCAATGTTACAAAATAGCTACAAAAATATCGGAACATTTCCAACAAAATTCGAGTGTTGTTCGGGAACTTTACGATGTTTTTATGAACCAATTGAATAAAACAAAATAGCACCAAAAACATCGGAACAAAAATGAGGGTTTTTCGGAAATTTTCCGACATTTTTATGAATCAATTCAACGTAACAAAAACAACGTGACTTTGTTGTGAATTTTAGAGACAAATAAAAGTTTAAAAACATTTATTTCTCTTTATTTTCTTAAGTTTGGGGCCGAAGGAAGAAAAAAGAAAAAGTAAATGTTTGCGATGTACTCGAGCGTGAAGATTCGCAGCGTTTTCGCGGTTTAACGACGCGGCATCAATCACGGCTCCGTGTCCGTGGGAGTTTAGCGTCGGACGATCATCTCTCATTACGTCGCTACGCTCAATTAGCGTCAATTACCGTCGCGCTGACGTCTCCGCGGCAACGCCGGTTCCCAGGGACCCGCTGGAAAAAAAAAAAAACAGGTTTTTCTTCCCGGTTTGGACTCGTCTCCTCTTCTCTCCCCAGGCTGCGACATGTGCGCCGACAACAGGAACGGCGAGTGTCCGATGCACGGGCCTCTTCACTCGCTGCGGCGTCTGGTCGGAACCAGCGGCTCGGCGGCGCCGGTCGCTCTGCCCGACGTCCCTGATTGGCTGAGAGATCTGCCCAGAGAGGTGGTTGAACTGACAAACGACTGTTAATAGAACAAGAAGGAAACACTTTGTTATTATCATTAATATCTGTAGTTTCTGACGTTTAACACAAGTAATTAATTGTGTTTTAAATGTATCAGTTTATTTATTTTATCGTCGTTATAAATTGTTACTATTATATTTAGTTTCTTTTAATTTAGTGATTAACAGTTGTTATTATTATATGATATGAAATTATTATTGTTTTATTAATTGTTAAATACAATGAAACAATTATAGTTTATCATAACTGATTCAATTCTACTTTTTCTTCTTATTTCTTATTAATTTTTAAATTAAATTATTAATGAATATTTCAGTTTTATTTATTCTATTTATATAAATTGTAAATTATTCTTATTTTCTTTGAATAATTTCAGTTAAATTCATGTTTTTCTTCTAAAGATAAAGAGAAATAAAGAGGTGAATCTTTGTCGTAGAGATAAAGACGTAGAAACCGTCTCCTCTGACCCGTCTCCGTGGTCTCGGTTGTGGTCTTTGTCGGTCCAGGTCTGCCTCTGCACCAGCACGGTTCCGGGTCTGGGCTACGGGATCTGCGCGGCTCAGAGGATCCCTCAGGGGACGTGGATCGGACCGTTTCAGGGCGTCGCTCTGCAGCTCGACAAACTTCAGGCGGGAGGAGCGAGGAACACGCGACACCTGTGGGAGGTGAGAGTCACTTCCTGTTCCTGGTCGTCATCGATCAGTTGTTGTTACGGCGACGGGAAGACGTCGATGTTGCCGTTAGAAACCGCTGCATTAGCATCAGGGGGTGGCGGGTGGAGGTGGGGGGGGATGGATGAGTCCCCGGAGGACGAGACGCTAAAGGTCAGCGAGACGCTCGGCCGGACATCGGTCTCTCAGCTGGACGTCTGGAGGACGAGGAGCAGGAGGAGGTGACGGCTCGGAGACGGGTCAGAGGTCAGAGGTCAGAGGGGGCGGGGCCACATTCAAGTCCAGCAGGATCAGAGACCACGACGCTAACGCTAACACTAACGCTAACGCGCTCTTGTGTCGTTGTGACATCATCAAACTAGTTTAATTACAATGATAAAAGTCAAAACGATTTCAAAATAAAACTCCGACGTATTTTTACTCTAAATAAAATAAACTTTAATATTAAATATTCAGATTTCATTCTTTTGAACTGATCATATTTTCCATCGATAAAATATAATAAAAGTTAAATTTAAAAAAAAATATTAATTTAATTAAAATACAAATTATGACTTTTATTCTCTTGAATTTATAATATTTTTCAAAAATCTAAAATAAAATCCAACATATTTTTAATTAACTGGTTTTATCATTAACTTAACTTAGAACATTGGATCTTTATTATTATTATTTTAACATTAACATTTGTTATTTTTGTTTTGATCTAAATAATAAAGATTATTTCATCAGATAAATGTTTGTCAGTAAAACCAGTGAATTAGTCTTTTTTTTTCAGCCGTCGGTCGTCAGTTAAAGACTTTTTACAGAAACTGATCGACTGATTAAAACCGTCTTTGTTCGGTTTCGGCGTCCGGACCGAGCAGAGACGCGTAGCGACCGTCAGGACCCGTCAGAACCGGACTAAAACGGCCGAGCCCCTGAGGAGCGGCGCCGGCCGGATCACGGACTCTAACCATCGGCAGGTCTCGGGCCGCGGGGCTGAACCCGGTCATTAGGTTTATTGATGAAGAAGCTTTACGCTCTGATCCCATTAAACCTCAGCGGCCGTTAAACTCGCTTATTGACGCCTCCTGAAACAGGAAGAGATGTGTGTCCTATAGCCAATCAGGGAGCTGCTGTCATGTTGTCTATGGCGACCGGGAAGAGCCCGTTTTTAATTAAGACGCTCGCCGCTACGTTTCCTGGAGGCGGAGGGGGGGCGGAGACGGGCGGTGCAGTATTTTACGGCTCGACGCATCGATCGTCTCCGAGGCAGAGCTCAACTTTAACTTTTTACGGCGAAAACAAACATCGTTTCTTCAGCGTGATTTAACTTCTGGACGTGCTCGATGTTACAGTTTGTTTACGGGATTCACGTTGACCTTTGACCCTTTAACCTTTGACCTGCGGCAACCAAACTTCACTCAGTCCGTCGTCACGTCCGAGTCGACGTTGGTACCGAATTTAAAAGGATTCGCTTGAAGTTTTCTCGAGATATCGCGACTTGTTGCTAAAATGCTAACGTTAGCTAGTTCTAAACGTTTAATGCTAATGTCAATGTTAAGTTGGACAACACCATAAATATGCTAATGAACAAAGTTGGATCACTTTTTTAGCAAATATGCTAATGTTAGCAACAAGCTAGATGCTAAAATGCTAAAGATAGCGTCAATTTGGATCCTTTTTTATGCTAAAATGCTAACGTTAGCACAAAGTTGGAGCCTCATTTTACTAAAAATCTAATGCTAGCATGAAATTGGATCCTTTAATAGCATAAATGCTAATGCTAGCACATCATTAGAGCCTTTTTTTTTGGCTAAAGTGCATTCATTTGAACTTTGCTGATGTTAGCTTGTTCTAAACATTTGATGCTAACGTTAACTCAAGGTTGGATTCTACTTTTTTTATTAAATCATTGTTAACTAGCTATAGACAAGCTAATATTAGCATCAAGTTGGATCCTTTTTTGCTAACATGCTAATATTAGCTAGTTCTAAACATTTAATGCTAACGTCAACCTTAAGTTGGATGCTACTGTTTGGTTCAAATCATCATTTTAACTAGTTATAAACATGCTAAAGAACAAAGTTGGATCCCTTTTAGCAAATATGGTAATGTTAGCATCAAGCTAGATGCTAAAATGCTAAAGATAGCATCAAGTTGGATGATTTTTTTATGCTAAAATGCTAATGTTAGCATGAATTAGATTATTTTTTGCTAAAATGCTAACGTTAGCACAAAGTTGGAGCCTCATTTTGCTATAAATCTAATGCTAGCATGAAATTGGATCCTTTTATAGCAGAAAATGCTAATGCTAGCACGGCATTAGAGCCTTTTTTTTTGGCTAAAATGTTAATTTGGACTTTGCTAATGTTAGCTTGTTCTAAACTTTTGATGCTAACGTTAACCTGATGTTTTTTTGTTTAAATCATTTTTAGCTAGCTATAAACTAGATATATTAGCATCAAGTTGGATCATTTTTTTGCTAACATGCTAATGTTAGCATTAATTAGTATTTTGCTGATGTTAGCTAGTTATACACATCTGGCGCTAGCGACGGTCGATGAGCTGAAATGTGCCACGACGTTAGCGTCCATTAGCCGCTAAA
Organism: Polydactylus sextarius; assembly: GCA_016801845.1. Classification (NCBI taxonomy): domain Eukaryota; kingdom Metazoa; phylum Chordata; class Actinopteri; family Polynemidae; genus Polydactylus; species Polydactylus sextarius. The sequence continues at coordinate 1,802,720 of CM028931.1, read as the reverse complement.
CGAAGCTAACGTTAGCTAGCGGATGTGTACGACGCCGGTGACACTTTAATCGGACATTTTGTTTCTTTTTCTTTTCGTTTTAAACTTGAACGTTTTACTCCAGCGTCAGGACGGAAAGTTAAAGTCGTTCGTACGTTCTTCGGGTTCGTAATTTCCGTGTGAAACGACCGGTCGAGACTCTGAAGAACAAATAAACAACTCGTCCGCGTTTTTGTTTGACAAGAAGTCGTCGAAGCTTCTCGCTTTTTTTTTTTTTTTTTTTTTGACCTCCCTGGTTCGAGTCTTGATTGAAAAGAATTCGCAGTAAAAACAGGAGAGAACGTCTCGCGGCCGTGACCTCGTCTTCGTCCTCTGAGGGTTTCTTTTTTTTTTAACCGGAGGAATGAAACCAACTGTCAGCACTGAGAGTCAGAGAAAACAGCAGCGAACATCTTAAACTTCAGAGTGGGACAGAAAGGAAAACTTCAGCTGCTCAGTTTGAGGCTAAATATTGTGTTAGTGTGGGATGATGATGAGGCTCCCGAGGATTCATAATAAAATAAAAAAACGCCGTTGGTATCTCGGCGTCGCGCTCGTCCGTCGGCGGTTTCGCGGTGGCGGCGTCCAGTAAAGACTCTGGTGTTTTCTTGACTGATGTCATCGGTTGTGTTTTTTTTTTTTTTTTATTAAAACGCTCCGGTTCGTCGTCGTCGTCATCGCCTCTCGTTACGTAATCGCGCCGGGTCGGTTTTTTCCCCGTTGCTTGGATTTCAGTGAAGCGGCGACGACGGCGCTGATATAAACGTCGGGTTTGTTTGGCTCCACGGACACGAACACGTGAAGCTGTTAATGTTCGAGTCGGCGGGTAAAAAAAACAACCAGCGCGCAAAAAAAAAGATTTATGAAGACGACGTGAAGACGGTTTTCCAATGAAACGCAAACATTTAAAATGAATGTGGCTTCTACTAGCTCCAGTTAGCTCCAGTTAGCTCCAGTTAGCTCCAGTTAGCTCCAGTTAGCTCCAGTTAGCTCCAGTTAGCTTCAGTTAGCTCTCAGTTAGCTCCAGTTAGCTCCAGTTAGCTCTCAGTTAGCTCCAGTTAGCTCCATTTATCTCCAGTTAGCTTCATTTAGCTCCATTTAGCTCCAGTTAGCTCCAAGTATCTCCAGTTAGCTTCAGTTAGCTCCAGTTAGCGGCTAATGGCCACTAACGTTGTGGCACATTTCAGCTTGCTGACGTTAGCTCGTCAACCATCAAATGTTTAAGATTAGCTAACATGAGCAGGATCCAACTTAATGCTAACGTTAGCTTGTTTATAGCTAGCTAAAAATGATGACTTTAACAAGAAAGTAGAATCCAACTCAATGCTAACATTAGCATCAAAAGTTAGCTAACATTAGCCGGATCTAACTTCATGCTAACATTAGCATGTTAGTAATAAACAGATCTAACTTCATTTCAACAACATTACCTTGTTTATAACTAGCTAAACTACTACTACCTACGATTTTAACATAAAAACTAGAATCCAACTTAATGCTAATATTAGCATCAAATGTTTAGAACTAGCTAACAGCTAACATTAGCATTTTAGCAAAACAAAGACCCAACTTTGTGGTAGCATTAATGTAAAAGCAATAAAAAGGTATCTAACTTAATGCTAACATTAGCATGGTAGTGAAAATCAGGATGCAACTTCATGCTAACGTTTCATTGTTTATTGCTAGCTAAAGTGCTACTGCACGTAATTTTAACAAAAACTAGAATCTAAATGAATGCTATCATTAGCATGTTAGCATTTCTTAATCTTAACCAGCTTCATTTTTCTTTTTTGTTTTTACATGCTAGCTTTAACTGTATGTCCACACCGCTAACGCCACAATGAATCATGGGATATGTCAGACCGCGAAGGATCTATAACGTTGTAGCCTTTGAAGACCTAGCTAGTCGCTAAATCCGACGCCTGACGAAGAACGGCGCTTTAAATGTTTTCATTTAGTCACGTCGTAGCTAAAGGCTAACGGCTACACAGCCAAAACATTAAACCCATTTCTGCTAACGTTAGCATTAGCATTAGCATTGTTCTCTGACCAGCCTTGTAGAAACGTGGTGAGTTCAGTAACAGAACCGTCCGTACGTTAGCATGCTAACCAGCTAGCCTCGGCCGACGTCATCTGGTTCTGATGACCGGTGTTTGTCTTCTCTCAGAGACCAGACCGGGTCGTGTTTGGTTAAACCCTCTCCTCGCTCAAGTCGGGTTAGCGCTGTGTGACATCACCCCGTAGGCACGGTAACCACAGGAGGCGGAGAACAAAGACCCGGACCGTCATGTTAGAATAATACACCGACCGTGGGTTTCACCTCGCTCCCTGTTTTCTCTTCTGGTCAGAACCTTCAGATGTTGGAACGTACAGAACGTTACGAGTTACAGAAGAAGAAGTTTGATGTGTTTGGTCCTGAACATGTGAAACGTTTAGCATCTTGGTTCTTTAGGTTCTATAGGTTGTTACTGTTGGTTCTATAGGTTGTTAATACTGGTTCTATAGGTTGTTAATACTGGTTCTATAGGTTGTTACTACTGGTTCTTTAGGTTGTTACTGTTGGTTCTATAGGTTGTTAATACTGGTTCTTTAGGTTGTTACTGTTAGTTCTATAGGTTGTTAATACTGGTTCTATAGGTTAATACTGGTTCTATAGGTTGTTACTGTTGGTTCTTTTGGTTGTTACTACTGGTTCTATAGGTTCTATAAGTTGGTACCACTGGTTCTATAGGTTGTTAATACTGGTTCTTTAGGTTGTTACTGTTGGTTCTTTAGGTTGTTACCGTTAGTTCTATAGGTTGTTACTGTTGGTTCTATAGGTTGTTAATACTGGTTCTATAGGTTGTTAATACTGGTTCTATAGGTTGTTACTGTTGGTTCTTTAGGTTGTTACCGCCGGTTCTATAGGTTGTTACCGTTGGTTCTTTAGGTTGTTACTACTGATTCTATAGGTTGTTACCATTAGTTCTCTATGTTGTTACCGTTGGTTCTATAGGTTGTTACCGTTGGTTCTATAGGTTGTTACCGTTGGTTCTTTATGTTGTTACCGTTAGTTCTTTAGGTTGTTACCGTTAGTTCTCTATGTTGTTACCGTTGGTTCTATAGGTTGTTACCGTTGGTTCTATAGGTTGTTACCATTAGTTCTCTATGTTGTTACCGTTGGTTCTATAGGTTGTTACCGTTGGTTCTATAGGTTGTTACCATTAGTTCTCTATGTTGTTACCGTTGGTTCTATAGGTTGTTACCGTTGGTTCTCTATGTTGTTACCGTTGGTTCTATAGGTTGTTACCGTTGGTTCTTTATGTTGTTACCGTTAGTTCTTTAGGTTGTTACCGTTGGTTCTATAGGTTGTTACCGTTGGTTCTCTATGTTGTTACCGTTGGTTCTATAGGTTGTTACCGTTGGTTCTATAGGTTGTTACCGTTGGTTCTATAGGTTGTTACCGTTGGTTCTATAGGTTGTTACCGTTGGTTCTTTAGGTTGTTACCGTTGGTTCTATAGGTTGTTACCGTTGGTTCTCTATGTTGTTACCGTTGGTTCTTTAGGTTGTTACCGTTGGTTCTATAGGTTGTTACCGTTGGTTCTTTAGGTTGTTACCGTTGGTTCTTTAGGTTGTTACCGTTGGTTCTATAGGTTGTTACCGTTGGTTCTATAGGTTGTTACCGTTGGTTCTATAGGTTGTTACCGTTGGTTCTCTATGTTGTTACCGTTGGTTCTATAGGTTGTTACCGTTGGTTCTATAGGTTGTTACCGTTGGTTCTTTAGGTTGTTACCGTTGGTTCTATAGGTTGTTACCGTTGGTTCTATAGGTTGTTACTACTGGTTCTATAGGTTGTTACCGTTGGTTCTATAGGTTGTTACCGTTGGTTCTCTATGTTGTTACCGTTGGTTCTATAGGTTGTTACCGTTGGTTCTATAGGTTGTTACCGTTGGTTCTATAGGTTGTTACCGTTGGTTCTATAGGTTGTTACCGTTGGTTCTATAGGTTGTTACCGTTGGTTCTATATGTTGTCACCACCGGTTCATGTTTCTCTGTTTCGATGACACGAGGAGATAAAAGATAAAAGTAAACGTTTGTTTCATAAAAACGAATCTTCTTCTTCTTTGTTTGATGAAACATTTTATAAACGTTGTAGTTCTGCAGCGACGTAGCGTCTAAAATAAAAACCTCAACCGTGAAACGGCTCAGTCCACTAGTCAGACAGTCCACGGTTCGATTCCCGACTCCTCCTCAAACCTCATAGATAAAAACCAGAACCAGAACCAGAACCAGACCTCTGGTCGGTCCGATCTGGGATCTGATGGACGTCTCACCAGGTTGAAGGATCGTTGGATTCAGATCCAGCGGCAGGACGATGGAGAAGCAGATACCAGTAGAATTAGTAGAGTTTCATCCATTAACTGTAGAACAGAAGCGTCCGAGCATCGATCGTCTCAGCGACAGTTTTACACCGTTTAGAAGAAGAAGAACGAGCTTCATGGTCCAGGTGGCGCTGTCCTGACCGACGCCGGCTAACGTCGGCTAACGTCGGCTAACGTCCGCTAACGTCCGCTAACGTCCGCTAACGGCGGCTAACGGCGGCTAACGTCCGCTAACGTCCGCTAACGTCCGCTAACATCGGCTAACGTCCGCTAACGTCCGCTAACATCGGCTAACGTCAAACACGTTGAGGTTTACGATAACATTTAACCCTCGAGAGCCTGAAACGTTGGACCAGAAAGATACGTCATTATTTTATTATTTATTATTTGATTAATGGTTTAATTTAATTTAAAAGTATTTATATTGTTTATCATTGTTCATTTAATTTCATTCTTTTCTAATACTTTTATTTTATTTTATTAATTTTCTTTTAATTATATTGGTTTTTATTTTTATTTATTTTGTATTTTTACTTTGTTACAATTGTTTCTTCTGATTCTTCGAATTAATAGAAATAAAAATATCAAACATATGTTTGATATTTATTATTCTATTTCTTTAATATTGTCCTCAACAGGCTTCCGTAGGTGAAGACAAATTATTATTGATTAAAGTTCATTGATCGAATTAAATCTTTTGATTTAAAACGTAACAAAGTAAAATAACGAGCTGTTAAAACGCCTCAGATACACTGAGAGTGTGTGAGTGTTGAAACACCTTCAGACACGATAACACACACACACACACACACACACACACACACACACACACACGTCAAACAGGCGGCGATAAACACATGTAACACACACATTTATCACACACACATCGTCGTCAGCGTCCATTTACATGCCTCAGACGTAGCTAAGTGTTTTTAACTGATACAGACACATTCCTGTTACACACACACACACACACACACACACACACACACACACACACACACACACACACACACACACACACACACACACACACACACACACACACACACACACACACACACACACACACACTCAGAGTGTATCTCTCTTTAGGTTCAGACAAGGAGAAGATTTACTCTGTAATAAGGTCAAAAGGTCAAAACACTGTCAGTAAATTTCAGACACACTTTCTGTCTCCGTCCACACACACACACACACACACACACACACACACACACACTCGTCTGTGGGGTGAGTGTGTGCAGATCTCTCCGTCAGTCAGAAATAACGAGTGTGTGTTCGACACCGACGACAGAGAAAAGTGTCGGAAATAAAATCGATTCTCTGCCGGTCGCTGAGAACAGACTCAGGATCAGTTTATAGAAAATAAAATAAAATGAAATAAAATAAAATAAACGAGACGATCTGAGTTCGTTCTGACGAGAAAGTCGACGTTAATGTGAAGATACGCTGTAAAAAACTTAGTTGACTGGTGTTTTTAGTAGTGAAAACTTCATGATACATTTACTATGATGTAGGTTGGTTCTTTAGGTTGTTACATATGTTCTAGAATATGTTTATAAAATAAAACTAATAACACGTCAGCTTCATTTTATTTTATTTGATTAATTTTAACTAATTCTTCTTCATAAATAAAGTCGTGTTTTCTGTGTTTTACGACTGTAAAACTGTCAATCAGAGTAATTTTAACGACTCTCTGGAAGATTTTTTACAGTGTAGGACGTGTTTCTGTTTAAAAATTCTCGCCAAACGACTTGTTTTGTTTGTGTTCGTGTAGCTCCGCCCCCAAACAAACCCCATCGACCAATCAGGAGTCAGTCTCGTCATCGGATGATTGATTAGGAAAACAAAGACGTTGACGTTTTATTTTGAAATCCGATGATGTTTATACGTGTTTTATTTTGAAACATGAAGTGGGCGGAGCTTATCAGCCACCAGGGGGCGACGAAGCTGTTTTAGCTTCGATGTTACAGACGTTTGACATCGGCCATGTTTTTTTATACAGTGATGGATTCAAATGTAGCTGTGTGTGTGTGTGTGTGTGTGTGTGTGTGTGTGTGTGTGTGTGTGTGTGTGTGTGTGTGTGTGTGTG
>CM028931.1:1738745-1793745 GCA_016801845.1 Polydactylus sextarius | reverse complement strand
CATTTAACATGTAACATGTAACATGTAACATGTAACATTTAACATTTAACATGTAACATGTAACATTTAACATGTAACATTTAACATGTAACATGTAACATTTAACATGTAACATTTAACATGTAACACGTAGCATGTAACATGTTGTTGTTGTTGTCATCGTTGTCATAGCAACTCTCTGGTGCAACGTGACCAAACGTCCACACGGTGGCGTCGTCCCGGGTTGAACTCACTGTAAAAACTAAACGTTTACTGACGTTAATCGTTAAAAACAACCTTTGTTATTATTTATTTGTTGTCGTCACATTTCTGTTAAATAAATAAAACAAATCAAGAGGCTAACAGCTGAAAAATATATTTATGTTTAAAACCTTTATATCAACTGTATCTTCATTATTTTATTTATATATGTTATTATTAATTATTGTGTAAATTATTAACATCGTATATTACTATTGATATATTATATTATATTATATCTGATCATGAATAAAATAAAAAATCAGTAAAACTAATAACTAATGATATAAAATAGTAAATAAATATCACATTAAATGATAGAAAAAACAGAAAAAAAACTACTGAGGTCGTCGTATTTGTTAAAACATTTTATAAAAATGTAAAATTTTATAGTTTTTATTCATAATCTTGTAACTGAACTTCTGTTAGTTTAATAATTAGCAGGTTAATCAGTAATGTGGTCCTGGTCCTGGTCCTGGTCCTGGTCCTGGTCCTGGTCCTGGTCCTGGTCCTGGTTCTGGTTCTGGTCCTGGTCCCGGTCCCGGTCCTGGTCCCGGTCCCGGTCCTGGTCCTGCCGGAGCCTCAGTGGAACCAGGACGTCAAACACTGAGTAGAATTTATTGAAGGTGAAGAATCTGCAGCTGGACCAAAGTTTGGTCTCGGTCGTGTGTTTGCGACATTTTTCTGCCGTTGAACTAAACATCACGTTACTTGGAGTCGTTCGTCTTCACGTGGAATCTTTGTAGCGATGGATCCGATAAACAAACCAGAAACCAGCTGCTGGTCTGAGATCAGACAGGAAACCAAGTCACAATGTGCGGAAGTTTTTAACCCCCAGAAAAATTCTTTAACTTAGAAAAAACATTTGATTTTTTTTTTTTTTTAATTTCCTTCCTCGTTGAAGAAAAATGTTTTACCAGGAATATTTTTTTTTGTGGGGAAAAAAAAGGTGGAAATTTTTATAGATTAGTGATAAATCACCACAATCATTAGTTTTTTAATTTTTTTAAAAAATCTGTATAAAAGGCTTTTTTCTGTTGTTTTTGTTTTTTTTGAATTATTGTTTTACTTGTTTATTTTTGTTTGTAAACTCAGTATTTTTTTCAGTTTGCAACAGATTTTTTAGCTTTTAAAAACAGTTTTTTATATATATTTTTAGTGGATGATACAATCATTTTTATTTTTCATCTCATGGCTGGAAAATATTTTTTCTATTTTTAAATTATTAATAAAAAACTTGTAAAGTTGAAAGTTGTTTATTCGTCCAGAGAAGTGGGTCCTGGAGGATTTTGTGGTCTTTAGTTCAGACTTTTATAAGTTCTAATCGTGATTGATCAGGTTCTACTTGTTTCTGGTGAGGTTCTAGTGATCAGTGAGAGGTTCCACATGTTCTTTAAGGGTCTTTGATGTTTCTAATTGTATTTTAGAAACTTCTATTAGTAGTTTTGGGAGTTTGAACAATCAGTGACAAGGTTCTCCTTTTAGAGGGATCAAGTTAAAGGAGGTTCTAGAGTTTCTGAAGGTTCTACTTGTTGTTTTATTTGTTTTAGTGATCAATCAGAAGCTTGTAACGATCCTTTAGAACGTCTAACAGGGTTCTAGTGTTCAGTCCAGTATTTCTAAAGGTCGTTGGTGGTTCTAAAGGTTCTTGAGAGGCTTCTACATGAAGTTGTAGTGATCTGTGGTCCTTAGTGGTTGTAGGGATTCTATTTTCTAGTTGTCTTCTGTAACTTGTGATGTTCTCCATGTAGTTCTACTAGTAACTGGAAACGTTCTAGAGGTTGGAGGTGATGTTGGGAGGTTGTAGACATGAAACTACGTGAACGTGGAGGTTTTATGGGTGGTTTAGAAGGTGAAGGGAGAGGTTCTGGTCCTGTAAGATGGTGCAATGTTTAAATGATGTGTTGTTGTGTCACCACCACCTGTTGGTGGCGCTAGAGGAGAAAGGTCACAAGGTCGTTGAAAGAAGAAACTTCACCTCCACCGTGAACACAGGTCGTCTTCCTCTTCCTGTCTCTGGATGGAGACTTGTTTGGTTCGTGTTTCACGTGCGCCACCTCCCACCGTTGCTCTGAAAAAGTATTTTTAGAGAATGTGTTTTTATTTTTTTAAATGGCCGAGGTGTTGGCAGACGGAGCCGTGAGGCTTTTAAGCAGGTGTAAATCAGGTTTTGTATAACGTTTAACACCCAGCGGGTCTGTAACCATCACAGCTCCGGGTCTGACTGCGGATAAGAGGCTAATGATTTGTTTCAAACATTTCAAATCTACTCGCCGTTACTTCTTTTCTGCCTGAGCACAAGACTCGTAATCATTTTCAATTGCAACGCTTCGTCCTTAAGATAAAACCCAGACATTAAACTGAAACATGATCACACGGTTATGTCATAAATCTACAGAAATACACAGATTCCTGACGTTGCTTGTAGCACCTGAAGTTGTAGTCCCACACTTAATCTTTGGATATAAACACATAAAGACCCTCCACCGAACATCCTAAACACACCAGTAGATGTTGTATAAAACTATCAATCTGTTCAGTTGATGCTTCCTTTCTCTTACGTTTGTAATTTATTCTAACGCTAAAATAAACAGAGTCTGGTTTTATATAGAAGAGATCATTTACAACAAGAAGCGTTGTAACACTAACAACCCGTGACGTTTGCTCCTGTAACTGTTCACATCACAGCAGAAGCTCTGACGCCGTGTTTTTTTGGTTCTTTGTTTGTTTTGTTCCAGATCTACGACTCAGAGGGGACGTTACAGCACTTCATCGACGGCAACGATCCCAGTAAATCCAGCTGGATGAGGTACATCCGCTGCGCCCGACACTGTGGCGAGCAGAACATGATGGTGGTCCAGTACAGGTAAGATCACACTTTATACTCACGTTTAGCGGAAACGCGTCGTCCTCCGTTGCTACGGCAACGAAACATAAACCTGTACGGTTGAATTTGAAGCCAAAAGGTTTGTTTTTGTTGAGTATCGTGATGAATCAACGACTCGTGAAAACGTCGTCTACACGTCCAGTGTTTGGTTCTTACACTTCACCGTTTCTGAAGCTGCAGTCGACGTCTGGATTTCAAACTGGCGATTTCACAAATATTGCGCAACTTTCGGTTCGTTGTCTCGAGTCACCGTCTGAGTCTTCTTCAGGACAGTTTCAGGTTTGTGATGTTTCACTGATCATATTTTACCAAACAAATGAAACGTAACTTTTCTTAACTTCTTGTGAAAGGTGAGTAATGTAAAGAGTACTTCTTTCATCCATGGTTTGAATTTTACTGTTCACTACAAACACAATGGATGCAACCTATTTTACTTTTAGATAATATTTTACCGTTAAAATTTTAGTGTAAAACACTGGCACTGTCAAATGAACACAACCAACCACAAAATCAAACAAACAACTACCCAACAAACCACCCACCCAACAAACCACCCACCCAACAAACCAACTAACCATCCACCCAACAAACCACCCACCCAACTAACCACCCACCCAACAAACCAACCAACCAACAAACCACCCAACCAACTAACCACCCAACCAACAAACCACCCAACAAACTAACCAACTAACCATCCACCCAACAAACCATCCACCCAACTAACCACCCAACCAACTACCCAAAAAACCAACTAACTACCCAACAAACCATCCACCCAACTAACCACCCACCCAACAAACCAACTAACCATCCACCCAACAAACCACCCACCCAACAAACCACCCACCCAACAAACCAACCAACCAACTAACCAACTAACCATCCACCCAACAAACCATCCACCCAACAAACCATCCCACCCAACTAACCACCCAACCAACTACCCAAAAAACCAACTAACTACCCAACAAACCATCCACCCAACAAACCACCCAACCAACTAACCACCCAACCAACAAACCACCCAACCAACTAACCAACCAACCAACTACCCAACAAACCAACTAACTACCCAACAAACCATCCACCCAACTAACCACCCAACCAACAAACCACCCAACCAACAAACCACCCAACCAACTAACCACCCACCCAACTAACCACCCAACCAACAAACCACCCAACCAACAAACCACCCAACCAACAAACCACCCAACCAACTAACCATCCACCCAACTAACCACCCAACCAACCAACTAACCAACAAACCAACAAACCATCCACCCAACCACCCAACTAACCACCCAACCAACCAACTAACCAACAAACCAACTAACCATCCACCCAACCAACCAACTAACCAACAAACCAACCAACCAACCAACCAACCCCATTTGATTTACTGGAATCCAGTTCATTCTTTGTTGGAATATATAATAATAATAATAGTAATAAGATAGATGTGTAGATTTGATCACACGGTTTTATTCTGGTCAAATGTATCTGTAATGTAAAAAAGAATATACATATATTGGTGTAACATGTGACAGTGTCATTTTATGACTAAATGTTACTGCCTAATACTTTCAATGAAAACATGAATCATTTATCATAAGTTATATTATCTGAACAACTGACAACTGTGTTCAACCAGTTCAACGACAAAAACACGACTTCAGATCTGTCGTGATCAGTTCGTCTTATAAAATGCTACAGGATTTGTCGTGTGTTGCCTTCCCCACTTGTTCGTTTATCCAGTCATTCACTTCGTCCTCGTGCATTTTCTCCAGTTCTTTAATTTCTCTGTCCAGATCATCTTTAGGGAGGAAACTTTGTGATTGTTTCAGATCTTTCATTTGCTCTTCATGTCTCTTCTTCAGTTTGTTGAAGCCCCTCGTCTTGTTCCTCTGTTCCCTCTTGGCTTTGACATATTTGACATATTTGTCTCTGAAGTTGTTGTGTTCCTCAGCTTTCTTTCTGGCTTCCTCTTCGTTTTTCCTCCTTGTTTCCTCCAGGTTTTTCTTGTAGTTTTCCTGTAATCTTTTCATTTCTCTGTCTTCTTCCTCTTGTGTTATTTCATCGTCTTCTCTTTCCATTTCGTACGTCGTCAGCTCCATCTCGTATTTCTGTCTGAGTTGTCTCAGCTTTTCTTCCTCCTCTTGTCGTCTCTGTTCTTCCTCTTGACGTCGTTTTTCCCACCACTCTCTTCTCTCCTTCTCCCACGCCTCTCGTTCTCTTCTCATTTCCTCTTTGTTGAACATCAACAGCCTTCTCTTTACCATCGACAACGTGTCTGATGGGACGTTGATTTCTTTCTTCAGATCTCCTTCCTTCTTGTCCCACTCGTGTCGTTGGATTTCCTCTTGTTTTCTTTCCTCCTGCTGCTCTTCTTCTCTCATTTGTCGTTCTCTCTCCTTCCTCTCCAACTCTCTCGCTATTTCTAGGACTTGTTTCTTTCTCTCTGCTTGTTCTTGTACAGATTTGGCCGCGATCTCTGCCCATTTTTTTTTCTCTTTTTGTATTTTTTCTTCATAAATTCTTTCCAGTTCCCTCTTGTGTTTCTCCATCTCTTCTTCTTTGTCCTTCATGATTCTCTTCATTTCTTTCTGTATCTCTGTTTCAGCCTCTTGGAACATGTCTGAGGTGTAGTAACCTCCTCCATTTAGTTTCACCATCTCCTCCACCTTTTTCAGCAGCTCACTGACTTGGTAACGATTGGTCTGATCGTTGTTGTTGAAGACGTGGTATCTTCCTTTACATTCAATCAGCAGGTTTTTGACAAAGTCTACACCACCTTCTTCAATGTAGCTCTCAATCGTTTGTTTGTTAAGATCGTCTCCTTTGGTGAACACGACCATGATGAAGTTTTTTGAGTTGTCACCAAAAAACTTCTTGATCAACTCAACAGTTTCCTTCTCTTCTTCGGTAAATCGACCGATCTGCAGCACCAGTAGAAACACATGAGGTCCAGGAGCCAACATGGTGACACATTTAACCAGCTCTTGTTTAACTTCATCGTTGGACAGAGTCGTGTCGAACAAACCGGGGGTGTCGACCACAACAACAAGTCGTCCATCGATCTCTACCTCTTCTTTCTGGCAAAGCTTCGTCACTGACTTCATGCTGGTTTTAGACTGAAACAGATTCTTTCCCAGGATGGTGTTTCCTGTGGCGCTTTTTCCACAACCAGTCTTTCCAACCAGAACCATCCTGAGATGCTCTCTTTTATGCCCCACATTAAACAACTCACTGTACATTTTTTGGTATTTATCTGTTTTCTGGACTGAAGACACGCGTCTTATAGCCCGAGGCTTTACAATCATGTTCTTTGTGAAGCTTCTGGATCCTCCATCTGTCATCTTCTCCACAGTTTCCAACAGCTCAGAGACTTGATCTTTGTCATTGACGTTGAGAACAACAGATCTTCCTCCACAGCTTTCACAGAAGTTCTGGACGTTCTCATCTTCTTTAAACTTAACAACAGCTGGATGTTTAGGATCTGACTCCACAGTGAACAGGATCATGGTGAAGTCATTGACTCTAGAGCTGAACGTCTTCTGGATGGTCTCTAACTCCACCTTGTCTTCATCAGTGAGGGGACCCACAGGTAGGACCAGGATGAAGGCGTTGACACCCTCAGGATCACAGAGGGAGATACACCTGAACCATTCCTTCATCACTTCCTCCTGAGGTTTTCCAGACAAGGCAGGCAGCTCCACCAGGGAAACCCAACGTCCACACACCTCTCCCTGATGTTTAACACACTCTGATGAGCCAAACGTCGTCTCTCCCAGAATGATGTTTACTACTGAAGTCTTACCAACACCAAATCTTCCACACAGGACCAGGTTCAGAGGTTTTGATTTGACATCGTCCAGTTCTTCTGGAGGATCGGCCTCCTCAGTGTAGCTCAGATGTCCTGCTCTGCTGTAGCTGACTATACTCTCCATCTTTTCCATCAACGTTTGAAGATCATCACTGTGAAGATCTTTTTCCTCCAACTTAATCGTGTGCTGCCTTTGTTGACAGTCTCGAAGGATCCGATCCACCGCTGGATTCTTTGGGTTGTTGTTGTTGTTGGTCATGACGACCAACGTGTGTTTAAAAGCATCTTTACCAAACAAGCTCAAGATGAACCTCAGTTCTTGTCTGTTCTCTTCAGTGAAATCTGAAGGTTTCACCAACAGCAGCAGGACATTTGGTCCTGGTGGACAGTTGGCGACACATCTCTTCATCTCATGTCTGACTTTACTCTCTGACTGATGGGAGACGTCGGGAGTTTTCACCACAGTTACGGGGATTGTGTGCCACTCTCCGTGAGCAACAGCTCTCATGGTCATTTTCAGATTAGGAGCATCTTCCTTCCCTGTTATTAAGTTACTGAGCTTTGTCTTCTCATGGTAACTCTTCCCAAACATCACAATCCTGAGTGCAAAAGCTGTAGAGAAAAACAAAAAACCTCATTTTATCATTTTCATATCGTTCTGTTTCATCTTCAATCACTTTGTAGAAAAAGTGTAAAACACCAAAGACACTTTGAGGCCAATCAGCTACATGCTAAGACTCATTCATGATGGCATGAATGCAAAAAGCATTGTGTAGTTTTCTGTAAAGGATGAAAAAGGTTATTTCCTCCATTATTTACTTTGTTGAAGTCAACTGTTGTGCGGTATCCTACAGTTTGCTTAGCTTTTGAACTTGTGGTTTGTTACTCAAATCGTTTTCACAGTGTAAATGCAAAGAATTACGATCACGTTACAGGTGGCTCAGTGTCCCAACTGAAGCAGCACAGACTGTATGTTGGCAGCAACATCCCTAAACTCCCTTTCTGCGTTTTTGCGGTATTGCAGTATATACTTTGGTACATAAATTTCAATCTAACAGTTTCTGAATGGTTAACCTATATCCATAGCAAAGGTATTGCAGCAGGAAGTTGCAAGCAATCACACTGACTACGATCCTTAACAAACTGACTGACGTTCCTTTACCAAAGGACAATTATCAGTGACCCAATTTCGCCATATTTAATTACCACCCACCCCCAGTGTTGCAGAGAAGGGAGGCTCCTGTACGGGGACTTAAAGGACCCAAGAGTGTCAGCATCAGGAATTAAACATGACTGGTCTGGTCTGGAGTGACCGGACCAGAATACATCACTGATGATGCATCCTAGCGCTTCCATGGGCAGTATTCTACTAGACTGAAATCTGGTCTCTGCTGGATCATATTTCTGCACTGAACTCACCTCGTGCTGTGGCCACTTTGGCCATATTTCACTTTGGTGGAAACAGCTTCAACAAGATACCGTTGGTGTCTGTGGAGTTTGAAGAAAAAAAACTATTATGTCACTGAAACTGCATGAAATCCAACTTTTAACACCGACCGTGAAACTGAACTGACAAATTGTTGTATCTGCACAGTTCAGCATTTTATTTTGAATATCTTTAGGTTGAATTTTAAACCAGTTTATCAGATTTACCAATAATTGAATCCCTTAAATATTATATATAATAGAAAATTAAAAGGTGGAAATGAATATTGAGCAGTTCATCAACACATCTCTATGAATGATAATGAGTCGTTGAGTCAGTGAGGTCAAGAACTGGTAAAACCACCTACACGGACACAATAAACACATAAAAAAAAAAATATATATATATATATATATATACTATATATATATATATATATATATATATATATATATATATATATATATATATATATATATATACTGAGCAGCTCAACCCCAGGGAAGGTGTGTTTTATTTTCCAGACATGACCTGATGGGACTCAGTTTTAGGGTTAGAGTTCTTCTAGTAGCTGTTTTCTACCTTGTTATCTCCTCTTGATAAAATGTTCCTTTACCTTTACCTACCACATGTTTTATAGTATTTGTAGTTGAATTATTAACACAGCGTTTAACGTCTTTTAATAACATTGTCCTTATGTTTTGTGGCTACAAACTGATCACCAGGTTTATACAGGTAACACACTCACCTGAAATATATCAGATAAATCCACAAACATTTAGAATTAATTTATTTAAGAACGAACTCTTCTTTTATGACACATACAAAGGTTGTTGTTCCCAGAATAGGTGTTTCGTGAGAAGCAATCAGATGCGTAAATGAACATGTCACATTAAGTTGAATAAATATCATGTCAACAAGATAATCTTAAATGAAACTGTTTTTAAGTAGGACCTTTGTATCTAGATTTAATAGCATATATAATAATAAAACAATAAGCTTCACCTGTTACTTTACTGAGCCAGATGCAATTAACAGACTTTGATATGATCCATTTCAATAATTCACAGCATAATTTGTAGGTATGTAGATCAACTATGTTTCTATTCATAAGGTTTGTTCTTTTGTTGTTTGTTTTTTGACCGAACTACACAAACCATCCACACTTATAACACAATAAGCTAAAACTGGCTTCAGTTAAGAACAGTTAAGTTTATATTTTAATGTAACACTTAATAATATAACTTTATATTTTATCAATCAATCAGTCAGTTTAAACTGTCATTTTTAAAATCATACATAAACTACTTACACTGTGAGTTTCTTACTGTGTCTTCAGCAGAGTTCACCAGTGGAAGTCAAAGATCCAAACTGTAGCAGTCTCATCTCACATCACCTTTATAAAGTTGGAGGGCGGGACTTAGGACATGAAAGACACAACACTTAAGCTTCTCTATTGGTCATTTCCGTCTCCCAATGAAATAACAAAGCAGCCTTGTCTTTCTGTGTTTGTATAACAGCCACTGACATTTAGGGTTAGGGTTGACTTTTTGCTTCAGTTTGGTGTTTAAGTTTCAGTATTTTCTTCTATTTGATTTATATGTGTGATGTGCTTCGTTTCAAGCAAAACTACGTGAACAAATCTGTTCACTTCATATTCCCAATGTCGCATTAAACTCACACTTTCTGCTATAGTCTCAACAGGTGAAGATCAGTGAAGATCAGGTTTGTGTTTATTTACACACAGTTTTGAGTCGTACATCACTTTGGCTTCATCCAACACTCTTGACTGATGACAGTTTGTTGGTACCTCGACAGTGAGGAAGTGTTTATTATTTTCCACACATGACCTGACGTGACTCAGTGTTAGAGTTGAGTATCCAGTTGCTTTGTTTTTCTAACATGGAACTAGTCTGTGTTTCTCAATACATTAACCTCGGGGAAATTTGTCCGGGTCGCCCTGCTCAGCTGGACCGGACTCCTTGCTCTTAGGTGGGTTAGTCCCAGGATCAGGACAACAATTTGTGGGACAACAAATTGTGCCCCTGTAATCCCCCAGTTTTAATGCTCCATAATCACCTGTACAACTTACATAATCACGGCCACACCAGAGGGCCTGCTGGTGCCCGCCCTCTGGTACCTGCCGGTACCTGTCCTCTGGTACCTGCCCTCTGGTACCTGCCCTCTGGTACCTGCCAGGGACCCCTGCAGTGACCCCACTAGTATGGTGGGTGGGGGTGGGGCCCGCAGTTTGGGTTTGGGTCCCAGTTTGCAGTGCAGGGTGTTTGGTTCTGGCCCAGGTAGGTGGTTTTGCTGCTGTGTTTCTTCCTGGCATGGGCTCCCTAGTGAAGGGGTGGGCAGTAACAGTCCCCTTGGCAGTCCTTCCTTGTTTGTTTCCTCTGTTGGGACCCGGTTGGGCATCACGCTAGGTTGCCTGATTCTGGTTCCCCCTGCGGGACAGATCAGAGCCAGAAGTTTTTTGATGGCGTCACTGAACCACCCTGATCGTAAAGAATTACACTAGTCCAATCTGGAGTTAACAAATGCATGAATTAACTTTTCGACATCCTTTTGAGACACGATGTTTCTGATTTTCACACTGAAAAGCTGTCCTAAAGACTTGTCTTGAGTGAGAGATGAAGGACATGTCCTGATCAAAGATTAGTCCAAGGTTCCTCACAGTAGAACTGGAGGACAAAGTGATGACCAGATTAGCTATGTGGTCTGATAATGATGTTCTTAGATGTTTAGGACCAAGTATGATGACTTCAGTTTAGTATGAGTTTAAAAGTAGAGTTTAAAAGATCTTCCTCCACAGCTTTCACAGAAGTTCTGGATGTTCTCATCTTCTTTAAACTTAACAACATCTGGATGTTTAGGATCTGACTCCACAGTGAACAGGATCATGGTGAAGTCATTGACTCTAGAGCTGAACGTCTTCTGGATGGTCTCTAACTCCACCTTGTCTTCATCAGTGAGGGGACCCACAGGTAGGACCAGGATGAAGGCGTTGACGCCCTCAGGATCACAGAGGGAGATACACCTGAACCATTCCTTCATCACTTCCTCCTGAGGTTTTCCAGACAAGGCAGGCAGCTCCACCAGGGAAACCCAACGTCCACACACCTCTCCCTGATGTTTAACACACTCTGATGAGCCAAACGTCGTCTCTCCCAGAATGATGTTTACTACTGAAGTCTTACCAACACCAAAACTCCCACACAGGACCAGGTTCAGAGGTTTTGATTTGACATCGTCCAGTTCTTCTGGAGGATCGGCCTCCTCAGTGTAGCTCAGATGTCCTGCTCTGCTGTAGCTGACTATACTCTCCATCTTTTCCATCAACGTTTGAAGATCATCACTGTGAAGATCTTTTTCCTCCAACTTAATCGTGTGCTGCCTTTGTTGACAGTCTCGAAGGATCCGATCCACCGCTGGATTCTTTGGGTTGTTGTTGTTGTTGGTCATGACGACCAACGTGTGTTTAAAAGCATCTTTACCAAACAAGCTCAAGATGAACCTCAGTTCTTGTCTGTTCTCTTCAGTGAAATCTGAAGGTTTCACCAACAGCAGCAGGACATTTGGTCCTGGTGGACAGTTGGCGACACATCTCTTCATCTCATGTCTGACTTTACTCTCTGACTGATGGGAGACGTCGGGAGTTTTCACTACAGATTTTATCTTCATCTCTCCATATGTTACTACAATGGGAGTCTTTCCCAAATGAAAAGTCTTTTTTCTGTGTGATGAAGTTGGATAGTTTTGTCTTTTCATCTTGACTCTTTCCAATAATCACAACCCTCAGTTCAGATTCTGTAAAACAACAAGAGAATAACAAAGTTCCACAATAACTTAGTGAACGTTGTAATCATCATTTATACATTCATCTCAGTAGTTGATGCATCAAGTTATTAAACATTTAAGTTGGAAACTTGGCTACTGTTACAAGTCTTAAGTCTTTCCAAACAAAATCCTACAGACAAAAGCTGTTAACAAATTAACGTAGCAATTAGTTGCACTTTAGATCTTGATAAGTTCTAGTCGACTTACCAGATGTTGCCATGACGCCACTTTGTTGTTAACTGATCAGTGATCAAAGGATCCTGTTTATGCCTGTCAGGTATGAGGAAACTCAAGTTATAAAATGTCAAGGTATCTGACGGCACAGATAGTGTGGGATCTTTGCTCCATGGTTGAGGTGGTTATCTCAAATGTCTTGGCATATTCTGCTTGTCCATTATTGTTTTGTAACTAATATCAACTTGTGAAATACACTATATTTAAAAGGATCATGCAAACAGTATTTCAGAAAAACAAACACTTCTTAGATTTTCAGTGACAGTTTTCAGTTATGCTGTTTCTTCTGTCTGTTTAGATCAATGACATCAGTCTCACTGGTTTGGGATCAGATTGCCAGGCAACAAACGAGGCTGTTCCACATTATTTAGCAAGTTACAAGTTTCATTCAACGTGGAGATAAACGGCAGATCTTTATGCAGATGAAACGTTCGATATCGTGCATCGTGTTGTTTGAAATGTGTGAAAACATTAGATATTTTATTAAAAAAATAGATTTGTTTGTGATTCATTTTTAAATCTTCATCATTATTTTTAAACCAACTAACCTGATTTTAAACAGGACCTTTGTTTTTACATTTAGCATCATTAAGTAGTAAAAAAATAAGGAAATCCATTAAGGTTTCTCCAGATTTAATATGACATCTGTTAGCAGTCGTAATAATAATTCATCTTTTGAGTCATTAACAGTGCATTTGGTTTCAAAATGTCCCTAAAGACCATTACTGTGGACGCCGTGCAGCTGTTCGCTGGTTCAAATCCCGACCTTTACGTGCGTTGTTTCCCCACTCTTCTCCCATGTCCCGTCATTTCCCACTGTCCCCATCAAATAAAGGCTAAACATACCACAAAAAAGATCATTTCTATATGTAACATGGGTGAATTCAGTCAAACGTCAATTAAAACACCACATTCATCATCCATCATAAACTAGTGGAGTTTATTTTCATTAACAAGAAAAAACAAACGACTGACAGATTCAAAAAATCACATCATTTACAAACATTTTGATTTTCAAAATGAAAGAAAAAAAAGGACATTTAAAATCTCATTTTACAAACTGGTCTCGGTTGTAATAAGATGTAGAAGTTTTACTGTAACCCCACAATGAACCCCCAAATGATGAGTCTATAGATTGATGGATATATGATAAGTAGATACAGTAATATGTTCAGTAGTAATGAATAGTCCAACACTGAAATTACATACAGTTGATTGATCAACTGTAAAACTAAAATCTATGACATACTTTCATGTAAAACTTCTGAGAAAAGTCTCATGAAATAGAACATCTCCTCTCTGTAACTTTAATCACATGATCCTGTATCCACTTTATTTCCTCTTCTTGTTTTTTCTTCAGGTTGTCAATGTCAACTTCCGGTGTCAGCTCAGACATTTCTTCTTCTTGTCTCTTCTTTAGTTTGACAAAATCTTTCTGAAAAGTTTTCTTTTTGCACAGATGTTCAATTGTGAAGTTCCTCTTTTGTTCTTGTTTTTTCTTCATCTCGTCTATTTCCTTCTTGTTCTTTTCCACCAGAGCTGTGAAGTCTGACATGTATTTTTGTCTGAACTCGTTGAACTCTTCAGCTTGTTTTCTGGCCCTCTCTTCGTTCTTCCTCTGTAGGTTTTGTTTTAGTTCTTTCAACTCTTTATCCTCCTTCTCTCTTCTGATTCGTTCTTCTTCTTTCCGTCTGTTCTCGTTTTCTTTCCTTTCCCGTTCATATTCCTCTCTGAGTTTTTCCAGTCGTGTTTGTTCTTCTTCTTGTCTTCGTTGATCTTCTTGACGTCGTTTCTCCCACCACTCTTTCTGTTCTTTCTCCCAAATCTTTTGTTGTTTTTGTATTTCCTCTCTGTCAAACATCAACTTCTCCTTCTCTGATTCTGATTTCTTTTCTTGTCTAAGTCCAGTTTCTTCTGTTGCCATTGACGTCGTTGAACTTCCTCTTGTCTTTTCTTCTCTTCTTGCTCCTTTTCTCGTTTCTCATCTTCCTCTTTCTTCTTCATCTGTTCTTTGTAAATTCGTTCTTCCTTTTTCTTTAAGAACTTTCTCTCTCTCTGCTTGTTCTTGTTTCAGTTTCTCTTTCTCCTTTTGTATTTTTTCTTCATAAATTCTTTCCAGTTCCCTCTTCTGTTTCTCCATCTCTTCTTCTTTGTCCTTCATGATTCTCTTCATTTCTTTCTGTATCTCTGTTTCAGCCTCTTGGAACATGTCTGAGGTGTAGTAACCTCCTCCATTTAGTTTCACCATCTCCTCCACCTTTTTCAGCAGCTCACTGACTTGATAACGATTGGTCTGATCCTTGTTGTTGAAGACGTGGTATCTTCCTTAAGATCGTCTCCTCTGGTGAACACGACCATGATGTAGTTTTCTGCCTCTTTACCAAAAAACTTCTTGATCAACTCAACAGTTTCCTTCTCTTCTTCGGTAAATCGACCGATCTGCAGCACCAGTAGAAACACATGAGGTCCAGGAGCCAACATGGTGACACATTTAACCAGCTGTTGTTTAACTTCATCGTTGGACAGAGTCGTGTCGAACAAACCGGGGGTGTCGACCACAACAACAAGTCGTCCATCGATCTCTACCTCTTCTTTCTGACAAAGCTTGGTCACTGATCTGCCGGAGGCTTTGGAAAGAAAACATTCTGTGCCCAAAATGGTGTTTCCTGTGGCGCTTTTTCCACAACCAGTCTTGCCAATCAGCTCTTTGTTCTGCACCTTTTTAAACATCTCTATGTGGTTTTTTTTTATATTCATCTTTTAGCTTGACAGAAGACACATCTCATAACCGGAGGCTTTGCAATCTTGTCCTTTGGAAAGCTTCTGTATCCGTCACCTGTCAACTTTTCTTTAATGTCCAACACCTTAGAGACCTGCTGTTTGTCCTTGATGTTGTAGAATGACATATCCTGTATGCTGTAAACAACAAGAAAAAAAGCATTACAGAGTTCCACAATAACGTAGTGAACATTGTAATCATCTATATACATTTATCTTACTAGTTGATGCATCAAGTTATTAAACATTTCCATTGGAAAGTTAGAAACTCTAATTCGGCTGCAGTTACAAATCAAGGTATCCAACTGCACAGAACCACCAACTCTTTCCAACATGTCTTCTTGTACTCTTGTCATCCATCCATTCATCGTAATTTGTATCTACCAATAGCTACATACTTCTAAAGGTAAATTATTATTTTCATTAGGGCAGTGAACATTTTAAAAAAAAAAAACACCCACGAGGAGAAATGCACTGAAATTGCACTGGACTGAAATACATGAAAACTATTTTTTAAAGATTTTTTTATATGTAGCCTGCCCGTTCAGTATCAGCCGTGTGTCACCGAAGCTTAATAATATGACATCAGATCATGATGAATGTGTATTGAAGTTCACCCCAGCGAATGTAAGGGTTGTTTCCTGGACTTTAGGGTCGGGGAGTCCTTGGGACAGGTGCTGCAAAGTGCCCCTACTGGGGAGTCCATTGTTCCACATGGGAACCTAAACACTCACATGAGAAATGACAGCGCAACCTCGAGGGGCATTATTGGGAGGAATGGGAGGAGTGGTCTTCAGTTATTGGACTTCGGTACTAGTCACAGTTTGGCCATAACTAACACCATGTTCAACTATAGGGGTTTCCATCAGTGCACATGGCACCAGGACATCCTAAGGCCGTAGGTCGATGATCGACTTTATAGTTGTATCTTTTGACTTTGGACACTTGGGTGAAGAGAGAAGCTGAGCTGTCAGCTGATCACCACTTGGTGGTGAGTTGGATCAGGTTGCAAGGAAGTATGCCGACCAGACCTGTCCATTGGGAACAGCTGGCTGACACCATTTGACTGGTCTTTAACTTCCCCCTCAGGGAGAGTTTCAACCACATCCCAGGAGCTACAGGGGCCATTACTGAGGTGGTTAGTGCTGGTCATGGTGGCAATCCCCTAACCTAATGTTTTAGTGGCTGAAATGAGCTTCCTCTGCAGGGTGGCCAGGGTCTCCTTTTTTGTTGCCCTATGCCAACCATCTAACACAATGAACTGGAAACATAGTCTGGAACCTGGGCAGTGATAGAATAAGAACAATGGGTATAAACCCTACCGACTCTCAGTTGTCATAGTTGTAAGGCTGGTACCAAGGGTGTTCATCTCTGTTTCTGTTGAATTAAACATTTTGCTATGTATCAGGCATCTTGAATTCTGTCTTACTCCAAGACTTTAGAGGGAGAAAAAACACGACCAGACTCATATTTGCTGAAACTGTCACTACATTCTGACAGTAGTACACGAAACAGGTAATTTAGGACAATAAATCCTGGCTCCACCAACAGCCTGTAATCAGATTTACAAAAATCAGCCACTAGTGGAGAGTTTCAAACGATCAGAGTGATCAATGTCAAGGTCAAAGTGACCTTTATTACCCCACCAGGGGAATTGTCAAGTCAGATTGGTCATTTGTCAGACATGTCTTTACAAAAATGTGCCACATTATCGACATAACACAGAGACATAAAAACAGATATAAAAATAAAATAGAAAGGACCTGCCAAGCAGTCGTGATACCTGAAAGTGCGACAGATATTTTTGGTCTGTTGTTGTAGAGTCTAATTGCTGTAGGTAGAAAAGACTTAGTACCTCATTTTATTAATTATTCACTGCAGAATTCTGCAGAATTAGACCTATTGCCTCTTGCAAATTTCAGGAACAGAGGACGTGTTGGATCATATACGATCTGCCTTTTTTAAAATAATCTTGTTGTTCAGCTTCGCTCCAGATACCTAATCAATTCCAATGGTCCTATCAGCTATGTTAATAATGTGTAATTAATAATGTGCGCATGCCAAAAGTGCAAATAAGACTGAAAGACAGAATACTCTGCAAAAGAGCTTCATAGAATAATTAAAGAATCCATCTATCTAGTCTGAAGTGTTTTAGTTTCCTGAGGCTAGTTTTTTACTATCATGTGTTCATACAGTGTGTTAGTTTTCTAGTCTCTGGTTGCTGTGGATACACTACTCGTGTTAAAATATAACATACATACAAATATAAGAGATAGTTTGGCACTGACCTTCATAACAATAAAAAATCAAATATATAATTATAATGTCTTAATTACACAAAGTGTGTGCAGAAGTGCAGAAAATGTATGAAATGAAACAAAAAACGAAAATGAAAATACAGACGTGGACAAATTTGTAGCATCTTAGTTGTCCATTACAAATACAAATAAAATAAACCCAAGTCAACTGAACAAAAATTTAAATTACCTGTTAGAAAACATAGATTCCTCTTCCAGTCTCTACCTTCTGGTTTACTTTAAAACCATATCAGCTAAAACATCAAGTAAGAATTTTCTTCCTTGTTATTTCCTCTCAACAAAATGCTCCTTTACATTTATTTTATAGTGTTTGTAGTTGAGTTATTGACACAGGAAATAACGTCTTTTAAAAACATTGTACTTACGTTTTTGTACAAACTGTTCTTATCCATGTGATCACCAGGTCTACAAAGGTAACAAACCTGAAACATATCAAAGAAATCCACAAACATTTAAAGTTAATATATTTAAGAATGAACTCTTCTTTAATGATACATATATAGGCTGTTGTTCCCGGACTAGGTGCTGATTCTAGTCACGACTGTACAATCTTTTTTAAGTTGGCCGTTTGTAGTTATATTCAGTGGTTTTTAAAAAAGTAAATTAATAGGCTACACCTTCCTTTCTGAACCAGATGCAAATATTAACAGATGTGATATCGACTTAACAGTTCACCATCTTCCTCTAAACTCATCCAAGTAGTTTCAATCACTGAAAAACCACTACTTGGCACCGCTTGCGCAGTAAAGTCAATAGATACAACAAACATATAACAAAGGTAAAGAGACTGTGTGACAAGAACCGTCAACCTGATCAACCAAGTATCTGTCGTCATTCATCATTATCTTAACTCCTCCAGCTAAAGCACAAACACCAACATTCAGTCAGAATTAACACCTGCCACTCACCCTGTTAATGGAAAAACAATCTCCAAACATACTTGAGCATTTGATTTAACTTTGACAACTTTCTCCTTCACATGTCTACATTAATAGGTTGTTTCTTGATCCCACCAGACTGACCAGATGCTGCATTTGGTTCTGCCACGTCACTGGTAACTAGTCAGACTTCAGCTGAGGTAGTTGTTGGTTCCCAGTGTAGGAACAGACAGAGATTAACAGGAAGCTGTTTATGCTGCTGACGAGTGACATTTTTGTTTTATAATCCCAGAAACTACCACAGTGACAATACTGTGCTAATTGAGTGAAAACACTCAACTGTAGCAGGAGTTTTCTGTCTTTTTTTTAAACCTACGTATGTAAAGTTCTTCATTAACATGGTCAGTAGCAGGTTGTAAATCAATAAGTAGTTTAGCATCAATATAGTGAACGTTACACATCATCACTGGTGTTAAACATTAAATGAAACTCTCATCATCAGACAACAATACTTTTGTCTTCCAGCGATGGAGAAAATACATATACAGACACATTAACTATGACAGGATCATTAACTTAAATTATTAAAGTTTTCTTCATCATAACAGACATTTAGTTAGTGTTAATTGTACTCACCAGGTATAATTGTCACTGTGTCAGTCTTCACAGCTCAAAGTGAAAAGAATGAACTAGACTGAATAACTGTTGGTACGTCTGTGTCTTTGGTTTCCTGTTGTCACATTGTCTGTCTGTTAATGTGCTGTGGTGTTGAATCTCTTCCTGTTGTTGATCAGTTGTTGATCGTATCTCAGTTGTTTCTCAGTATGACATTATTACACAGCTCTCAAGTCTCACACATTGAGTGTGAGATAAACTCATTTCAACCCGTTCACACGCTACATTTGATATTTGCGCTGCTTCCAGTAGTGTCTGTTTGTGTTAGAGCTTTTATCCAATCATATATCAGCTATTTTGTGTTACAGGGTAAAATAATCTGTCTTGAGCCTTCAGTGACTTAGAATGAAACTGTTGCTTTAACCAATCAGATTTGGAGTTGGGATCCATGGGGCCAGCTAGCAGGTCTACGATGACGTCAGAAAACTTCAAAAACAAGAAGATCTGACAATTTGATTCAGATTTGGTTTTGTTTTTTCAACTCACAGTGGCTTACAGAGAATATTAACTTGATTTGGTTGCAAATACATTTATATTTGTACATTGTACATTTGCGATACGCCAAGGTATACCGACAATAAAAGCAGCACATTGCATTACAATGTACCATTGCGTCACGTGCATTCATCTAATGTCCATTAACAGGATTGTGTACATATTTTCAAAGTGATATTTAAGGTGAAGGATGAATTATACACACAATGTGTGGTGTTACCTTGTTAGTTGGCCTTGATGGTGGTGAGGTCACTAAGTCCTTTTTATAAAGATATGACATGGTTGAATGTTCAGTTGTGAACCCTGGACTTTGTTTCTATGAGAACAGTTGTGACCCGGTGTCAGGGTTAGGTTCCCTGATGTTTTGTTTCTCTGAGATGGAACTGGTCTGTGTCTCTTAACACATTCATCTTGGTTAAATTCATCCTGGTCACCCTGCTCGGCTGGACCGGCTCCTTGGTCTAGGGTGGGTCGGTCCTAGGACCAGGACAGCAATTGGTGGGGTGGCCCTGCCCATGTAGTCCCCCAGATTTAATGCTCCGTAGTCAGATGTACAACTTACATACTTACCCAAACCAGACCCCCAAACCAGAGAGGTCATGGGGGCCTACCTGCTGGTCCCTGCCCTGGCCAGCATCGTGGTGAGGGCCCCTCTTGTAGGTGGTGGGTTCAGTGGGGACCATAGTGGTTTGGGGTCCTGGTTGGCAGTTCAGCTTCAAAGTTTTCAACAATTTCAACAGATGTCAAAATCAAAAAGAAACCATGAGGAAAACCTGCAGTTTGTTTTCTGAAAATGTCTCTAAAGACCATTTCTGTGTATAACGTGAGCAGCAGAGTTAGAGATTCAGTCAAACATCAATTAAAACATCACATTCATGGTTGTTTAGTTAGAAACTAGTAGAGTTTATTTACCAGGAAAAAAGAACATTTCCAAAACTGACACCAATTTAAAAACCACATCACCATTAACTGAGTTATAAAGAAGACAAGTAACATTATGATTTGCAATATGAAAGAGAAAAACAACTTTAAATCTGATTTTACAAACTGGTATTGGCTTTAATGAGATGTAATTACCTTTACTGCTAAAGAAAAAAGTAACCCCATAATAAACCCACAAATGATGAGCTAATAGATTCATGGAAGGATACATAATAAGTAAATACAGTTATATACTCAATCGTGGTTTATATAATGAATAATCCACTAAATTCACACTAAAATCACATATAGTTGATTGATCTACTGTAAAACTAAAATGACATTCTTTTATGTAAAGCTTCTGTAATAATGTGAGAAGAGTTTCAGAAAATAGAACAGATTTTGTCTGTTGCTTTGATCACGTGTTCTTGTATCCACTTATCTATTTCCTCTTCGTGTTTTTTCTTCAGGCTGTCAATATCTCTGGTTTGCGTCGAATTTTTACGCATCAGTTCATACATTTCTTCTTCTTGTCTCTTCTTCATTATGTCAAAGTCTTTCTGAAAAACTTTGTACATGCACAGACGTTTAATCATGAAGTTGTTGTTTTGTTGTTGCCTTTGCTTCATCTCATTCATTTCCCTGTCATTCTTTTCCACCAGAGCTGCGAAGTCTGACATGTATTTTTGTTTGAACTCGTTGAACTCTTCAGCTTGTTTTCTTGCCTCTTCTTCATGTTTCTTCATTTCCTCCATTTTCCTCTGTAAGTTTTCTTGTAGTTCTTTCCACTCTTTTTCCTCCTTCTCTCTTCTGATTCGTTCTTCTTCTTTCCTCTTGTTCTCATATTCTTTCTTTTCCCGTTCATATTCCTCTCTGAGTTTTTCCAGTCGTGTTTGTTCTTCTTCTTGTCTTCGTTGATCTTCTTGACGTCGTTTCTCCCACCACTCTTTCTGTTCTTTCTCCCAAATCTCTCGTTGTTTTTGTATTTTCTCTGTGTCAAACATCAACTCTCTTCCCAACGTCTTGTTTTTCTCTGATTCTGATTTCATTTTCTTCTCGAAGTCTAAATTCCTCTGTTGCCATCGACGTCGTTGAACTTCCTCTTGTCTTTTCTTCTCTTCTTGCTCCTTTTCTCGTTTCTCATCTTCCTCTTTCTTCTTCATCTGTTCTTTGTAAATTTGTTCTTCCTTTTCTTTAAGAACTTTCTCTCTCTCTGCTTGTTCTTGTTTCAGTTTCTCTTTCTCCTTCTGCAGTTTTTCTTCAAATTGTCTTTCCAGTTCCCTCTTCTGTTTCTCCATCTCTTCTTCTTTGTCCTTCATGATTCTCTTCATTTCTTTCTGTATCTCTGTTTCAGCCTCTTGGAACATGTCTGAGGTGTAGTAACCTCCTCCATTTAGTTTCACCATCTCCTCCACCTTTTTCAGCAGCTCACTGACTTGATAACGATTGGTCTGATCCTTGTTGTTGAAGACGTGGTATCTTCCTTTACATTCAATCAGCAGGTTTTTGACAAAGTCTTCACAGTCTTCTTCAATGTAGCTCTCAATCGTTTGATCTTCAAGATCGTCTCCTCTGGTGAACATGACCATGATGTAGTTTTGTGCCTTTTTGCCGAAAAACTTCTTGATCAGATCGACAGTTTCCTTCTCTTCTTCGGTAAATCGACCGATCTGCAGCACCAGTAGAAACACATGAGGTCCAGGAGCCAACATGGTGACACATTTAACCAGCTGTTGTTTAACTTCATCGTTGGACCAAGTCGTGTCGAACAAACCGGGGTGTCGACCACAACAACAAGTCGTCCATCGATCTCTACCTCTTCTTTCTGGCAAAGCTTCGTCACTGATCTGCCGGAGGCTTTCGAAAAGAAACAGTCTCTGTCCAGGATGGTGTTTGCTGTGGCGCTTTTTCCACAACCAGTCTTTCCAACCAGAACCATCCTGAGACGCTCTCTTTTATGCACCACATTAAACATCTCACTGTGCATTTTTTGGTATTTATATGTTTTCTGGACTGAAGACACGTGTCTTATAGCCCGAGGCTTTACAATCATGTTCTTTGTGAAGCTTCTGGATCCTCCATCTGTCATCTTCTCCACAGTTTCCAACAGCTCAGAGACTTGATCTTTGTCATTGACGTTGAGAACAACAGATCTTCCTCCACAGCTCTGACAGACTCGTTGAACGTCTTTGTCCCTTTTTAAAAAGTCAACAACATCTGGGTGTTTAGGATCTGACTCCACAGTGAACAGGATCATGGTGAAGTCATTGACTCTAGAGCTGAACGTCTTCTGGATGGTCTCTAACTCCACCTTGTCTTCATCAGTTGGAGGATCCACAGGTAGGACCAGGATGAAGGCGTTGACGCCCTCAGGATCACAGAGGGAGACATATTTGTAAGCTTCTATTGTTGCCATCTCCTGAGGTTTTCCAGACAAGGCAGGCAGCTCCACCAGGGAAACCCAACGTCCACACACCTCTCCCTGATGTTTAACACACTCTGAACTAAACATTGTCTCTCCCAGAATGATCTTTGCTGTTGAAGTCTTACCAACTTCAAATCTTCCACACAGGACCAGGTTCAGGGAGGTTTGGAAGAACCAGGTTTTGTCACATCAGCCTCCTCATTGCAGTTCAGATACTTTCCCTGGTTGTCACTCACAATCTCCTTCATCTTTTCAATTAATTCTTGAAGATCGACTTCAGAAAAATCTTTATTATCAAGGTTAATTC
Source organism: Polydactylus sextarius (assembly GCA_016801845.1). Taxonomy (NCBI): domain Eukaryota; kingdom Metazoa; phylum Chordata; class Actinopteri; family Polynemidae; genus Polydactylus; species Polydactylus sextarius. The sequence continues at coordinate 1,770,489 of CM028931.1, read as the reverse complement.
TGTGCTGTCTTTGTCTGCAGTCTTTGATGAGTTCATCCAGTGCTGTATTGTCCTTTTCCTTGCTGTGTGTCAGGACGACCATTGAGTGTCTAAAAGCATATCTACCAAATAAACTCAAGCTGGACTTCAGTGTTTGTCTGTTCTCTTCAGTGAAATCAGAAGGTTTCACCAACAGCAGCAGAACATTTGGTCCTGGGAAACACTGAGCAACACACTTTGTCATCTCCTGACGTGCTTTACGTATAGGCAGACTGAATACATCGGGTGCCTTCACCACTGTGATTTTATTTTTCTTCCACTCCCCATGGGCAACTGTACTGACTATTTTCCCAAATAAATTATCCTTTTTCTGTGTGATGAAGTTGGATAGTTTTGTCTTTTTATCTTGACTCTTTCCAATGATCACAACCCTCAGTTCAGATTCTGTAAAACATTTAAAAAAAGTTGATTATAAGTTACTCCTAAATTTTCAACCCAAACCTAACTTGACTACATTTACCTCTTACGTCCTTTCAAACATGATCATCTGAAATGTTGTTAACTACAAATTAATAATACAATTTGGTATGTCTTTTATATTTTGGAATGTCTTTTATAAGAATGTTGTGTTTCTTTACTTTTTCTTTTTAACTGTTTGGTGTTTGTTTGTATTTGTCTATGTTCTTGTTTGTTTGTCTGTTTTTACATTGGTTTGTGTAATCTGTGTGATCATCTTTATTTGCCAGACCTGAGTCTGGCAAATAAAGATGATGATGGTGATAACATATTAGTTGCACTTTGCATCTTGATAAGTCCAGTCGACTTACCAGATGTTGCCATGACGTCACTTTGTTGTTAACTGGTCAGTGATCAGACAAAAGATCCTGTCGATGCCTGTCAGGTATGAGGAAACTCAAGTTAAAAAGTATAATTATTTCTAACCACACAGATAGTTTTGGGGGTTTTAAATGTTTGAAATGGCTATTTGATATTTCCATCTCCATCTTGTCATCCCGTCTCGTGTGCAAAGTAACAAAATCCCTTGTCATCCTGTGGTTATCCATTATTTCCTAGGAACATCTACTGATGGTTATACCTTATTAAAAGCAGGTGACTATGAATATTTTCTAATACAAGACAAATAAAAAAGTTGTTACACAAATATAACATGTAGTATTTGTCACTGGCTTCTTGTTGTCAGCTAAAGATGGGTTTTCTTACATTTTTCATTGAGCTGAAATGAGCAAATTCAACTCAATTTGGATGTAGAGATAAAAAATAGTATAAAAACTCTCCTTTGGAAATACTTTAGATGTCTCTCTGTCAATCCAGCATCAACAATGTGTGGGCACATCTTAAAAATATGCCACTAGAATGACTTGATGTGTAGAACTCCACCCAAACTCCACCTCTCAACATGATTCTACGTAGCTCTGGAGATCTTATAACCGATACGTCTATGTTGAAATAGCAGCTATGTCTCTTCAAATGGTTCCATTATCTGGAGAGAAATGATTAAATGTGATTTGTTTCTGCTTTGGCCACATTACTCCAACCATCAAACAATCTAAAACATTGAGCTGAAATCTACTGAGAGCAACTCAACATTTTACATTTTAGTCTTTAGACATAACAGACAACATTAATGTATATTACATCCAGAGTGATACGTTCTGCTAATTATCTTTGTAATAATGAATATTTACGTATAATTTAAAGTATCTTTGATATTATAGATCATGTGACTGTGAAAAGCCAAACCAAGTCAAAGTATCAACTATAAGCTGACAGTTATCAGTAAATCAATCCATCAATCAAACATAGCTATTAAAATCATTAATAAACTACTCACACTGTGAATGTCTCACTGTGTCTCCACCAGAATTCATCAATGAAAGTCAGTGATTCAAACTCAAGTCAAATCATCTTATACAACCTTTTATAAGACTTGGAGGGCGGAGCTTTGCACATCAGTGACAACACAAAGACCTTCCCCATTGGCTATTGCTCTTTCCAAATTAAATGACACAAACCGTCTTGTGTTGACAGGCAGTTGACAACACTCTTGTAACTGGATGTACGACTTTTCAATCATCACCTATTGTCACATTTGGCCAGTTTAGGGTGAGGGCTCAGTTTTGTGGTTATGGTTCAATCTGGTCACTTAATATCACCAACGTTACATTAAACTCACACTTTCTGTGATAGTCTCATCAGGTGAAGAGCAGTACTTGCTTTCTCTAGCTCTCAATAAATTCAATGTAAAAAGACTGAAGTGGCAGAAGAAGACACAGAGGCTTGACTGCTTGTTTTATGAGTAAATATAGCTATTCATAGCTCAGTCTTTGTCTTCATCTATGTATACACAACGATTCGGGTTGGAGCTCAATCTGTCATTGAACTGACCTTATTTGTAACAGAAATATGATCTGGTCCAGTTCACAGGACATTGTTGTTTTATTCACTTTCTTGTTCCCGTCTGAGATTCAATGATTTGTCCTGTGAATATTCTCAGAGGTGTTGTAGAGATGCATTTTGTTTGTTCTGATTTTTCCCAAACCATAGGAAAAACATTTCACGTTCATAAACCTGTCACTAGATTTAGACCAGAGTAAACTAACTGCAGGAGTTAAAGTGGTTGGATTGTGTTTACACACAGTTTTGGGTTGTACCTTTGGCTTGGACTTCAGAACCACGTTGAGCTTCACAGTGAGGTCAAGAACTGGTAAAACCAGCTGCATAGACACAATAAACACATAACAAAAAGGTAAAGAGACTGCGTGACAAGAACTGTCACGGATGAAAGTTTAAGAATCAGACACAGTTGATTGACTGTTGATTGTCAGTTCAACAAGGAGGAAGTGTTTATCATTTTCTACACATGACCTGATGTAAATATTTAAAATATCCTGTTGTTTTGTCTTATTAAGAACCAACTGGTCTGAGCTTCTTAACGCACTGATCTTAGTTAAACTTTCAGATGTTATCAATAACACAACTAAAAGAGAGAGCAGCCAAACTGGATCTGGTTCCATTAGAGAGGATCCTGATACCTGAAGACTCTACCTCTTGTTCTGGTCTTGGAGACTCTAGGAACCACAAGTAAACAAGGAAGTTAATGAGGAGAGAAATACACTGCCTGGCCAAAAAAAAGTCACCACCTGATGAGGATTCAAACTGAAGACTTGCGTGACTGTATATGTTAAAGGAAACATGACCTGAGTCCTGTACCACGAAGCAGGACTAGTTCTTATGGTGGTAACTTCAGGGTTAACTCTGGTTTCCGTCCTATGAAGGTGGTTCACTTCTTACCGGGCTACGTCTCCATGGTAACTGATGCTGAACGGCTAACCTGCTCTGGAGCAGGTTATGTTCCAGATCAGAGATCAGAGACTATAAAATCCCCGCCCTCCGACCAATCAATGCTCTTGAAAATGTCTCGTCCTTTTATTGTAGATCTGTGGAGCTCGGTGTTGGATTGAGAGAGGGTCTATGATTTACCTAGATCCCAGATAAGAGCCGCTAAATTGTTCTGGTGCGCTAACAGATTGCACGCACTATTGGTTTGTGTGTTGTAGGTGATCAACTAAGATTGCTTGCCCAGTTGATAACAGGTGTAAATGTGGTGGACATGCCTTGTTTAAATGAGGTTTTTGCTTGTGTTACCACTGTATAGCTGCAAATAATAAACATAGATCAAACAACCGTGGCTTTAGCCCAGGTAATATAAGATCAGCCCGGGGTAGCCAAAAAGTTGTTTATCGTATTTATTCCATCAGTTTCCCATTAATTATTTCATCACCTCTAATCTAGTCTGTCCAGAGAGACTGAGCTGGATCAGCTCAGTCTCTCTCTAGCCAGCAAGAGAAACCAAGTCAAAGTATCAACTATAAGCTGACAGTTATCAGTAAATCAATCCATCAATCAAACGGCTATTAAAATCATTAATAAACTACTCACACTGTGAATGTCTCACTGTGTCTCCACCAGAATTCATCAATGAAAGTCAGTGATTCAAACTCAAGTCAAATCATCTTATACAACCTTTTATAAGACTTGGAGGGCTCGGTTTGTTTGTGTATGCGAGAGAGGGAGCAAGAGAACAGAATTGTCTGTTTTTAACGTTGTGTTTAGTGTTGGAAAAAATAAATGATTAGTAGCAGCTTGTATCAAGTCAGATTTTTCTACTTTGTTTTTTCTTCTTGACAAAATGCTACAAACTGTTCTTGTCTATCTGATCACCAGGACACGAGTAACACATACACCTGAAAAATATCAAAGATATCCACAAACATTTAGAATTAATATGTTAATATGTAAGAACAAACTCTTCTTGTATGATACATGTGTGGGATCCATCTATATTTAACTTTTTTTCAGTGCAGATTAAACTCCTCACAAGGAGACGTTTAATCTTTATTGTGTATTATTTGCATTCTTCATGTTAACATCTAACACAGATCTCTAATCTTCTTGCTGTCTGCGTTCCTGAAGGAGGTGTGTCGACTTTAGTCACGACAACTGTGATAGCAACAGATTTTCTCACGAGATGTGACTTGTAAATACTAAAAAATTATTTTGGTTCTGTCAAACTGTTCAAAGTGAACTTTATTGTCAATCACACTATGTAACAGTCATTACACAGGAGATCAAAATTGCGTTTCCTCAAAACTACAAATGTGCAAATTAACATTCAACACACATTTACCACACACTTAACATAAAAGTGCAGACAGACATCAACACTATTTACATAAACACAAGATACACAGACAGACAATGGACACACACATACATTTTCCAGACAAGAGGAAGTCTGAGATAGCCTATGATATTATGGAGTGGTAATAAGGTGAAATATAAAAGTGCAAAGTGTAGAAAGCAGCATAGACATGAGTATGAGGAGGAAATAAAGGTCTTATGGATGTAGGAGTTGACATGTTCATGGAATTTTAAAATCAAGTGAGTTAGTAGTCTGATGTCCTGTGGAAAGAAGCCGTTTCTAAGTCTGGTTGTGTTGCACCGCTTGCTGCCGTAGCATTTGCAAGATGGTAGGGGGGAGAACATTTTGTGCATTGGGTGGGTGTTGGTGGTATCGATGGCTCTCTTGCAGCAGTGGGATGTGTGGTTGGGCTGATCTGTTGATCTTTTCTGCTGTCCTCACCACCCTCTGTAAGGCCTTCTTGTCCACAGCAGAGCAGCTGCCGTACCAGACTGAGAGGATGTTGGTGAGGATGCTCTCAGTGGCACCGCTGTAGAAGATGGTGAGTGCAGGGGGGGAGGGCTTGGCTCTCATCCTGTGGAGGAAGTGAAGGCATGCTGTGCTTTTTTGACAAGGGAGGTGGTGTTGGTTGTCCATGTCAGGTCATTTGTGATATGCATCCCTAGGAACTTGGTGCTTTTCACAGACTCCACAGCGCTGCTGTTGATGGTGTGTGGAGTGTGCGACACGTGTTTCTTCCTGAAGTCCACAGTTGTTTCTTTTCTTTTTTCAATCAATCAAACTTTATTTATATAGCACTTTTCGTACAGTAAAAATTCAACATAAAGTGGTTTACATATCACTTCTACCCAACTGCCCACCGCCCTTACCCCTACCCCTCCACCCCTTGTCCTTCAATAATATAACATGTAGGGAAATTATAAGAACAAATAATAATATGGCCATCCTTGTCCTGGTGCATGCTGGGAAATTTCTCATACCTGGTTTGTTTGAAGTGTGGTCCTGGAACAGCTTCGTCTGGAGGTTGTGACCCCTCACCCTTTATCTAGAAGAGGATCAGACAGATAGACCTGCTACTGACGTAGACCAGTAAAACACGGGGAGGAGCTAAGAGGTAGAAATGTGATTGGTCCTTTATCCAAGTCAAGTCAGTAATTAATGTTTAGTCATCAGATCTATCTGGTCTGGATAACACTCCATTATTGTTAGGAAAACATGCGTGACCCTGTTTGTTAAAAGAAACACAATATGGTCCAACACACCAGACATAGTTGTTGTTTACTTTCTTGTTCCTGCCTCAGACTCAATGATTTGTGTTGAGAGGGTTAATAGAGATTCATTTTGGTTCCACAGACATAATAACACATAACAAAGATAAAGAGACTGTGTGACAAGAACTGTCACTAATCAAAGTTTAAGAATCAGCTGAAGTTGATTGTTGGACTGATTAGTCATGACTCAGCGTTAGTTGTTTTCTCTAAACTGAGGTTCATCTTGTCTTGTCTACATATCTACAGACTGGTTGTGTTGGGTTGTTGTTGGTGGTGAATATTATCAGACTAATACAGAACGTGTAAAGATCGCCACCTGCTGTTCACAAAGTGTTTGTCAACTCAACCTGACATTGTTTTGGCCTTGATTCAGATTTTTTTTTGGTTTTGGTTTTAATCATCTGAGGGTTTTGAATTGAGACCACCAGGTTTTGGGATCATAGAACGTCGGTAGTAGTTAGATTTATAATTATAGATACTTTATGATGTCATCTCGTTGTCTAATAAAATGTCCAAACTGTCTTTATCTAAAGAAGATCACAGGGAAAAAAATGGAGAAATAAAAGAGTTTTAATTCTTTGCTTAATTTTAAAATATATTAGTCATAATTTTCATTCACCAGGAAACATCATGTTTTCTCAAGCACCAGCTCAACGGTGTGAGTCTGTCAGCAGAGGGCTGAACATGACAACAGTCAAACTGTGAACATGAGTAATGACTGAGGTGATAAGTGATTTGTGGTATTTAAGGTTGGGCTAATGATGCTAACAGTTAGCAGTAACACACAGAAAGTTACATCAGTTCAACAACAACTCGTACTTCAGTTCTTTGTTGTTCTACCAGTTGATCTTCAGCTGAGTCAGTAACGTTTCATAAGACGCAGCAGTTTTGCTGGTTTGCTCTCGTCACTTGTGTCTGAATCCACGTGTTGATTTCTTCTTCGTGAACCTTCGTCAGTTTGTCGACGTCTTCCTTCCTCGTGCACACGTTTCGTTTCAGCTCGTACATTTCTTCTTCCTGTCTCCTCTTCAGTTTGTCAAAGTCGTTTCTCAACGCTCTGTTGGTGCACAGGTGTTTAATCATGAAGTTGTTGTTTTGCTGGTGTTTCTTCCTCATGTCGTCTATTTCCTTCTTGTTCTTTTCCACCAGAGCTGTGAAGTCTGACATGTATTTTTGTCTGAACTCGTTGAACTCTTCAGCTTGTTTTCTTACCTCTTCTTCGTTCTTCCTCTGTAGTTTTTGTCGTAGTTCTTTCAACTCTTTATCCTCCTTCTCTCTTCTGATTCGTTCTTCTTCTTTCCTCTTGTTCTCGTTTTCTTTCCTTTCCCGTTCATATTCCTCTCTGAGTTTTTCCAGTTGTGTTTGTTCTTCTTCTTGTCTTCGTTGATCTTCTTGACGTCGTTTCTCCCACCACTCTTTCTGTTCTTTCTCCCAAATCTCTCGTTGTTTTTGTATTTCCTCTCTGTCAAACATCAACTCTCTTCCCAACGTCTTGTTTTTCTCTGATTCTGATTTCATTTTCTTCTCTAAGTCCAGTTTCTTCTGTTGCCATTGACGTCGTTGAACTTCCTCTTGTCTTTTCTTCTCTTCTTGCTCCTTTTTCCGTTTCTCATCTTCCTCTTTCTTCTTCATCTGTTCTTTGTAAATTCGTTTTTCCTTTTCTTTAAGAACTTTCTCTCTCTCTGCTTGTTCTTGTTCCAGTTTCACTTTCTCCTTTTGCATTTTTTCTTTAAATTGTCTTTCCAGTTCCCTCTTGTGTTTCTCCATCTGTTCTTCTTTGTCCTTCATGATTCTCTTCATTTCTTTCTGTATCTCTGTTTCAGCCTCTTGGAACATGTCTGAGGTGTAGTAACCTCCTCCATTCAGTTTCACCATCTCCTCCACCTTTTTCAGCAGCTCACTGACTTGATAACGATTGGTCTGATCCTTGTTGTTGAAGACGTGGTATCTTCCTTTACATTCAATCAGCAGGTTTTTGACAAAGTCTACACCACCTTCTTCAATGTAGCTCTCAATCGTTTGATCTTCAAGATCGTCTCCTTTGGTGAACACGACCATGATGTAGTTTTTCGAATTGTCACCAAAAAACTTCTTGATCAGATCGACAGTTTCCTTCTCTTCTTCGGTAAATCGACCGATCTGCAGCACCAGTAGAAACACATGAGGTCCAGGAGCCAACATGGTGACACATTTAACCAGCTGTTGTTTAACTTCATCGTTGGACCAAGTCGTGTCGAACAAACCGGGGGTGTCGACCACAACAACAAGTCGTCCATCGATCTCTACCTCTTCTTTCTGGCAAAGCTTGGTCACTGACTTCATGCTGGTTTTAGACTGAAACTGATTCTTTCCCAGGATGGTGTTTGCTGTGGTGCTTTTTCCACTACCGGTCTTTCCAACCAGAACCATCCTGAGATGCTCTTTGTTCTGCACCTTCTTGAACATCTCAGTATTTTGGTTTTTGGTATCTGTTTTCTGGACTGCAGACACGCGTCTTATAGCCCGAGGCTTTACAATCATGTTCTTTGTGAAGCTTCTGGATCCTCCATCTGTCATCTTCTCCACAGTTTCCAACAGCTCAGAGACTTGATCTTTGTCATTGACGTTGAGAACAACAGATCTTCCTCCACAGCTTTCACAGAAGTTCTGGACGTTCTCATCTTCTTTAAACTTAACAACATCTGGGTGTTTAGGATCTGACTCCACAGTGAACAGGATCATGGTGAAGTCATTGACTCTAGAGCTGAACGTCTTCTGGATGGTCTCTAACTCCACCTTGTCTTCATCAGTTGGAGGATCCAGAGGTAGGACCAGGATGAAGGCGTTGACGCCCTCAGGATCACAGAGGGAGATACACCTGAACCATTCCTTCATCACTTCCTCCTGAGGTTTTCCAGACAAGGCAGGCAGCTCCACCAGGGAAACCCAACGTCCACACACCTCTCCCTGATGTTTAACACACTCTGATGAGCCAAACGTCGTCTCTCCCAGAATGATGTTTACTACTGAAGTCTTACCAACACCAAATCTTCCACACAGGACCAGGTTCAGAGGTTTTGATTTGACATCGTCCAGTTCTTCTGGAGGATCGGCCTCCTCAGTGTAGCTCAGATGTCCTGCTCTGCTGTAGCTGACTATACTCTCCATCTTTTCCATCAACGTTTGAAGATCATCACTGTGAAGATCTTTTTCCTCCAACTTAATCGTGTGCTGCCTTTGTTGACAGTCTCGAAGGATCCGATCCACCGCTGGATTCTTTGGGTTGTTGTTGTTGTTGGTCATGACGACCAACGTGTGTTTAAAAGCATCTTTACCAAACAAGCTCAAGATGAACCTCAGTTCTTGTCTGTTCTCTTCAGTGAAATCTGAAGGTTTCACCAACAGCAGCAGGACATTTGGTCCTGGTGGACAGTTGGCGACACATCTCTTCATCTCATGTCTGACTTTACTCTCTGACTGATGGGAGACGTCGGGAGTTTTCACCACAGTTACGGGGATTGTGTGCCACTCTCCGTGAGCAACAGCTCTCATGGTCATTTTCAGATTAGGAGCATCTTCCTTCCCTGTTATTAAGTTACTGAGCTTTGTCTTCTCATGGTAACTCTTCCCAAACATCACAATCCTGAGTGCAAAAGCTGTAGAAAATAACAAGAACATTATTTGTCAAAAAATTTGAAAATCGAAATGTAGAAGGAGCTTTTTGTCGACTTCTTTACTTTATAGAAAGACAAGACTGAGCAACTTCCAGACTTCTGAACACTTCTGTGGATATGCTACTGGACGTTAGCTCAGTTAGCGAGGAAGAAAAGGTAAAGATTTACATTTGTTTGGTCTGAAAATGACCGACTGTATTCAGGGACTATGAGAACTAAAAGATGAAGTTTCATTGTTTTGATCAAAAACAGCTTCTGAACTCACCTCGTGCTGCTGCTGCTGGTTCGGTCATATTTGGTTTTGGTGGAAACGGCTACAACGAGAAACTGTTGGTGTCTGTGGAGTTTAAAGAAAAACACAATTTATCCCTGAAACTGCATTAACTTCTAACGAGGGACGAACCGGATCCTGGATCCGAACACCAACCGTGAAACTGAGTCATTTTCAAACAAAAACATTATTCATGTCACATAATTAAACTAACAAAGATAAACTTGTAGTTTAACTTTCCACAAATGTAACGTGACAGATAATAACAGCTTTCAACCACGTGGCCGTCGATCAGCGGGTGATTTACATCTTGTTGTTCAACCGGTTTGAACAGATGAGGCCGTTATCAGACACGTGCCGTCCTGTAACCGGCGTCAACATCTCGTCGCCACTCAGCTATTTATATAATTACAGCCTTGATCAGCAGGAAACTGCTTTAATTAAATAGGCAGTTTGTTTCTGAGTATAAGGAAATAAAATAAACATTAACTGTAATTTAGTTCACTTGAATTATATTCACGTTTAAAGAATTAAGAATTAAATGTAATTATTTTAACAAATATGTTGATTTAATTCTTAGAATTTGGAGAAATATGTCAAATGTTTTATAGTGTAGCGTTGTACACTTACTTTAGCAGCTCCAGACCGTTGTAGTTGTAGTTGTAGTTGTAGTTGTAGTTGTAGTTGTAGACGTCGTCCAGCTCTGAACATCGTCAGTCACAGACGTCGTCCTTCAGACGATAAAGTCACTGACGTTTTTCTGTATTTCATGCTCGTTATTTGTTAAATTTTCTAAGTTGATGTTACTTTCCAAGTGACCAGCTCGTATCTGAACCACTTCACCGCAACAGCTTCTGTGGTCGGTAAAAAAAAAAAAAAACGAGGCCCGACCAGTTTGACGACAACAACGTCACAGTCGAGAAGCTGATTCGTGTTTCACATTCTTCAAGTCGAGATGAATGAATCACATCTGGTCGTTTCCTGGCAGTGGATCAGCTGATGTCAGTAAACAACAACTTTCTTCCGTGTCTAAATTGTTCAGTTGTTTATTTGACTGAACCGGTTTTATCAGTATCAGTCGTCGGTCGTCTTTAATGTAAAAGCACAGTTGTTGTTTGTTGGTAAAAGAATGAACACGATAAAATGTGACACTTCAACACATCAGATGAACTAACAAGTTGGTAAAGAAGTTAAAGCACAAGATCTGAAGAGTTGATCACGTTTTTATTTTCTTCAACAGGTCACAGCTCCACATGTGACTTCTTTTTTTGGTCAAAACTTATCAATAATGATGTTAAGATAGTTGACAAAACAAGGACATATATTGTTGTAACAATGTAACAAGAGACAGCTTCAGTTTATGACTGCAAATATGAATGTAAACGGTTTATAACACGGTTACATCAAAATGAATCATTTATCAGGTTTGATTGATGATTGATGATTATGTAGCTGTAGGTTTGAAGGTTTTACAGTGAACTCTTCAGCTAAGAAAACAAACGTAGCACAAAAAGTAACAAAATTTGTGATTGGTTAATTATTTCTATAATAAATCTATCGTTGGAAAGCCTGTTTATTTCCCGTTTAGGAAAATGCATTTCTAGTTGCAGCCATGAAAACATGTCAAACAGCTTATTCTGCTGTTGACTCGTTGACACGGTTACGTCAAGTTCTGTTATCTTAACGACTGACAAACCTCGTCTTATAAAATGCTACAGGATTTGTCGTGTGTTGCCTTCCCCACTTGTTCGTTTATCCAGTCATTCACTTCGTCCTCGTGCATTTTCTCCAGTTCTTTAACTTCTCTGTCCAGATCATCTTTAGGGAGGAAACGTCGTGATCGTTTCAGGTCGTTCATTTCTTCTTCTTGTCTCTTCTTCAGTTTCTTCAAGTCGTTCTGACTCGTCTTGTTCCTCTTCAGCTGTTGCATTATGTTTTCATTTTGCTGCTGTTGCTTCCTCCTCATTTCCTCTATTTCCTTCCCCATCTGTTCCCTCTCGGCTTCCATGTATTTGATGTATTTGTCTCTGAAGTTGTTGTGTTCCTCAGCTTTCTTTCTGGCTTGCTCCTGGTTTTTCTTCATCATTTCCTCCAGGTTTTTCTTGTAGTTTTCCTGTAATCTTTTCATCTCTCTCTCCTCTTTCTCCTGTCTCATTTGTTCGTCTTCTCTTTCCATTTCGTACGTCGTCAGCTCCATCTCGTATTTCTGTCTGAGTTGTCTCAGCTTTTCTTCCTCCTCTTGTCGTCTCTGTTCTTCCTCTTGACGTCGTTTTTCCCACCACTCTGTTCTCTCCTTCTCCCACGCCTCTCGTTCTCTTCTCATTTCCTCTTTGTTGAACATCAACAGCCTTCTCTTTACCATCGACAACGTGTCTGATGGGACGTTGATTTCTTTCTTCAGATCTCCTTCCTTCTTGTCCCACTCGTATCGTTGGATTTCCTCTTGTTTTCTTTCCTCCTGCTGCTCTTCTTCTCTCGTTTGTCGTTCTCTCTCCTTCCTCTCCAACTCTCTCGCTATTTCTAGGACTTGTTTCTTTCTCTCTGCTTGTTCTTGTACAGATTTGGCCGCGATCTCTGCCCATTTTTTTTTCTCTTTTTGTATTTTTTCTTCATAAATTCTTTCCAGTTCCCTCTTCTGTTTCTCCATCTCTTCTTCTTTGTCCTTCATGATTCTCTTCATTTCTTTCTGTATCTCTGTTTCAGCCTCTTGGAACATGTCTGAGGTGTAGTAACCTCCTCCATTTAGTTTCACCATCTCCTCCACCTTTTTCAGCAGCTCACTGACTTGGTAACGATTGGTCTGATTGTTGTTGTTGAAGACGTGGTATCTTCCTTTACATTCAATCAGCAGGTTTTTGACAAAGTCTACACCACCTTCTTCAATGTAGCTCTCAATCGTTTGTTTGTTAAGATCGTCTCCTTTGGTGAACACGACCATGATGAAGTTTTTTGAGTTGTCACCAAAAAACTTCTTGATCAACTCAACAGTTTCCTTCTCTTCTTCGGTAAATCGACTGATCTGCAGCACCAGTAGAAACACATGAGGTCCAGGAGCCAACATGGTGACACATTTAACCAGCTGTTGTTTAACTTCATCGTTGGACAGAGTCGTGTCGAACAAACCGGGGGTGTCGACCACAACAACAAGTCGTCCATCGATCTCTACCTCTTCTTTCTGGCAAAGCTTCGTCACTGACTTCATGCTGGTTTTAGACTGAAACAGATTCTTTCCCAGGATGGTGTTTGCTGTGGTGCTTTTTCCACTACCGGTCTTTCCAACCAGAACCATCCTGAGATGCTCTTTGTTCTGCACTTTCCTGAACATCCCAATGTTTTCATATGCACAGTCTTTTACCGTGACTGAAGATGTACGTCTTGCAACCCGAGGCTTCATAATCATGTCCTTTGTGAAGCTTCTGGATCCTTCATATGTCATCTTCTCCACAGTGTCCAACACCTTCGAGATCTGCTGTTTGTCATTGACGTTGAAGACGACGTATCTCCCTCCACAGCTCTGACACAGCTCTCTGTTCGCCATCAATAACCGTGAAACTACTGGATGTGTAGGATCTGACTCCACAGTGAACAGGATCATGGTGAAGTCATTGACTCTAGAGCTGAACGTCTTCTGGATGGTCTCTAACTCCACCTTGTCTTCATGGGAGGGGTGGTTTAGAGGGAGGACCAGGATGAAGGTGTGGACGCCCTCCGGTTCGCTGAGGGAGACAGATTTCAAAGCTTCCCTTGACGCCGTCTCTGGAGGTTTTCCAGACAAAGGAGGCAGCTCCACCACAGAAACACGACGTCCACACACTTCTCCTTGATTGTCAGTGCACGTCCTCTCAGCAGGTGGACCAAACCTGTGTCCTAAAAGGGCTTTAGTTGCTGAAGTTTTCCAGGCTCCGTGTTTCCCGAAGAGAACCAGGTTCAGAGGAGGTTTTGGACCATCGTCTTCGTCCATGGGTTCGATCTCTTCTGTAAGGCTTAAACATTGGCCCTTGTTCTCTTTTTCTATCTTCTCCATTTTGTCCATGAATTCTTGTATTTCGTAGTCGGGACAATATTTTTCATCCAAACTAAGTCTTTGCTGCTTTTGTCCACAGTCTCCGATGAGCTTCTCCACCGAGGAATTCACTTCCCTGTTGTGTTGCGTTAAAACGACCATGGAGGATTTAAAGACATCTGGTCCAAAACAGTTCAGGATGGACATGAGTTTCTTTCTGTCCATTTCAGTGAAGTGAGACGGGTTCACCAGTAGGAGCAAGACATTTGGTCTGGGGAAACACTGAGCCAAACATTTTTTCATCTCAAATCTTCCTTTCTCCAAAGGCAGACTGAAGATGTCCGCTGTTTTCACCACCGTCGGAGCCTTTGTCCTCCAACCCCCAAATATGTTTTGCTTTGGTTGGTTTTGGCCTCTCGTTCCAGTGATGATGTTGTCAAGTTTTTCCTTTTCGCTGTGACTTTTCCCAAATATCAGAATCCTGAGTAAAGCTTTAAAACAGAAAGACAAACAAAAGCATACAGAGTATTATAAATCCATCCTCTCACTGGATAAAATGTCTCAAGAATCTACGTGCATGAAGCGATGAACTCTACACTTGAATTTCCTCATATACAGATGATATCTCGCTGTTTGTCTCAAATTTAGAAGATAAGTGTTCAGTAGCTTTGGTTCCTTTTTTACATGTTGTTTGGCAAAACTTTCACCAAATTAATGGAGGTACGATGATGAGGGTCCGACTGGACGACCCAGGACCCATGTAACTCAGTTCGTATACTTCCATAGTTACACTTACTATTCTAAGTGTTTTTGTCCAGTAATTCACAAAAATTTTACAGAAGTTAGCACATAGTGTATATAGCATATATTCCATGGAAGTGTGCTAATGGAAGTATCCGAATGGAGACACACTAATGGACCAATCACCTTCCTCTGTTTTACTCCTTGTCTCTAGAAACAAAGTGTTGAGGTGAAAACGTTCTACTTCACGTCGCTAGTTGCTACATAAAGACAGTGAGACATGTCTCCATGACGACCGAATGACAACAAACAAACAAAGACTCGTTTATGTCCATCAAGTTGGTTCGTTACATTAATAAAGATCCTGTTATCAGATGAATGGAAAACGTTAGCAAAGAGACGACTAGCTATTGCTGACAAATGTCATTGCAATAAGTTAGCTTAGTTGCTAACTTTTTTTGATAGCTGCATCCTTGCCCTGGTGCATGCTGGGAAACTTCTCAAACGCCTTCATTTGAAGTGTGGTCCTGGAACAGCCTGGTTTGGAGGTTGTGACCCCTCAGCCTTGATCTAGAAGAGACAAGCTAAGATGTAGAAACGGGGTTGGCCCTGTTTGTCTCGAGGTCGGCCTGGGAACACCTCAGGTTCCCCTGGAAGTGGCCTTAGGCCCCCGCGACCCGGATCCACCGGATAAAGTGGAGAAAGACGAGTCTTCCCAGACTAGACGTATAAATATTTATCTCTCCAGTGTGTTGTGGGTCTACCTCGAGGTCTCCTACCAGTTAGATGAACCCACAAAACCTCCAACAGGAAACTTCCTGAAATTTCCTGATGTTTATAAGAACAATGTCCATGATTGGTCAGTTGACCAGATGTGTCCCAGAAGACGCATCTATCAAAAAAAATAGGAGCTGTGGGACTATTTATTTTAGCTGTTTGTGTATATTCAGACGTTCATTCATCTTATTATTCAGACACACTGACGGTACCATTTCTAAATCACCCAACCAGCTTTTTTTATTGTTTATTTATGTTCATATAACAAAACAACAGTTTTCATATGAGTCATTGTGTCGCTGCGACGCTCGTGGCTGCAAACTTGTTACTCTTCATACCGTAAATAGTTGAATAACGGAGCCAAGTGTCGGTAATTAAAGACAAAGACTCTGGGACTGGAAACAGTTCATGACGCTACAGCTCTGGCAGCAGTGACGCTACGATAAAAATCTAATCTTTACTTCATCATCAACATGTCAGTTTGTCTAACAGGACTGGCTCGTGACCTATTTTCCTACATCGATGAGTTTCAGTAACGTGATGTGTTTAGACTCACATGTCGCCATCGTACGAGTCCGAGAATCAACGAAGTCGGCGTCTGTTTGGTTTAAAGACACAAAAACAACGTTACAAGACGATAAAGACGACGTTGACAACAACTCCACAATGACCGTGTTGAATTAAATAAGATATAAAACTTTTAATGCACAAAATTGACTATAACATGATTTAATTATAGAAAATAATAAAATTGATAATAATACATTTAAATTTAAACGTCTAAAAAAAGGTGAATTCTGATCAAGTTAGAAACAAGAAAAATAAATATTCATTTTTATTCTTCCACTCACCTGTTTTATGGCAGGTTGGTCTGAAGAGCGACGTTTAATCACAACAACTCGTCTTTAAAGTCTCCGTCGGGGGCGGGGCTAATGTTGGTCGTTTGAAAATGTGGTCGTACAAGTTTAGTTTTTTTTTTTTTGGCCGATGAAGCCACCTGCTCATGACTCGACATATATATATATATATATATATATTTAACTGCAAGAATCAAACTTTTTAATGCTTTTTAAAGGACGAAGTTTATAAAATATTCTGCAGCCGGCCACCAGGGGGCGTTAGCAACCGTGTGGCTCGTCAATATTTTCAAAAATTGGGGTTAAATGAGCTAAATAATGGTCATTTGTAATTAAAACGTAGAGAAACAGACAAAGAGATCAACTAGAAGTCAAAATAAAATGGCGAGTTTGTTGTTTTTGTTTGATTTTATAAAATTTTATAAAACTTTTACATCAACGTAACTGTAAAATATCAAATAATCAAACTGTGTTTATGTAGATTTGTAGATTTGGATGTGAATTAATCTACCTCCAATAAACCACAGAAGAAGAAGACAGAATTTGCACTTTTTTATTTGTGTATTTTTTTCTTTAATAATTTGACTTTTTTGGCTTTTTGAAAAAAAAAAAAATCTTTTAATCAGTTGAATGTGTTTTATTGGTTCTAGATTAAACAGTTTCTTTGCATCAGTGGAAAAAAAATGGTTGCATCAACAACAACAAACTTAATTACAACAGTTGAAGTTAGTAACTAGAGAATAATCCTCAGAAATTCAGAGAAAGTGAAAGTGATAAATGTGTCATTTCCTGTCAAGACTCAGTGAAAACCAGTCAGACTGGTTCATCAGCATCTTGTTTCCTCTTCATAGTTAATGTAGCCAAGTTAGCTAATGTAGCCAAGTTAGCTAATGTAGCTAAATTAGATAATGTAACCAAGTTAGCCAATGTAGCCAAGTTAGCTAATGTAGCTAGTATAGCTGATACAGCCAAGTTAGCTAATATAGCTAATGTAGCCAAGTTAGCTAATGCATCTTGTTAGCTAATGTAGCCAAGTTAGCTAATTTGCTAAGTTAGTTAATGTAGCCAAGTTAGCTAATGTAATGTAGCCAAGTTAGCTAATGTAGCTAGGTTTATAATGTAGCTAATGTAGCTAAGTTTGCTAATGTAGCTAGGTTAGCTAATGTAGCCAAGTTAGCTAATGTAGCTAAGTTAGATATTGTAACCAAGTTAGCTAATGTAGCCAAGTTAGCTAATGTAGCTAAGTTAGATATTGTAACCAAGTTAGCCAATGTAGCCAAGTTAGCTAATGTAGCTAATATAGCTGATACAGCCAAGTTAGCTAATATAGCTGATACAGCCAAGTTAGCTAAAGTAGCTAAATTAGATAATGTAACCAAGTTAGCTAATGTTGCTAAGTTAGTTAATGTAGCCAAGTTAGCTAATGTAGCTAAGTTAAATAATGTAACCAAGTTAGCTAATGTAGCTAAATTAGATATTGTAACCAAGTTAGCTAATGTAGCTAATGTAGCATAGGCTATTAGCCCTATTTTATAAATCCACAAAAGCTACAACGGTTTGATCCTTCACACTCCAACATATCCCAAGATTCAATGCAGCAACAGGTCATGTGACCGCAGTAGTAGGATGAGCACGTTTTACTTAATGTTCGCTAACGTTTAAAGCTACATTAGCTAACTTGTCTATGTCAGCTAACTAGATACCTCAGGCGATTTAGCCCCTTCAGCTAACTAGCTGTCGCTGGGTCTCCAACGTTAGCGTCAGCTGTTTGAAACCTTGTTTAACGATGACCTCATTTCCTGTAAAGTCTCACGCTTGATGTACGACCCGTGTGTGCGTCGTCGCGCTGTTAGCGCCGGTGTTTTGTGTGAAAACATCAGCTGGGATCAGATCAGAGCGCTGGCGGCGGCGGGGGTCTCCACCGCCTGTTGGATGTGTTTGATTTACGTCTCTGTTAAACACATACGTTCCTCCTCCTCCTCCTTTTTATCCTGGGAGGTCATAGGGTGTGTTTGATTTATTACCCGGTCGCCGGCGGCTGTGTTTTCACGTGGTTCCCACCCCCCCATGGAAAGAAAGAATAAAAGAGTGAATGTGGATGAACCAGCGGCTCAGTTCGCCGGAGGAAACCGTCTCTTCTCCACGTCTTTATTTCTTTTCTTTGTTTCTTTTTCTCTCTCCCTGTTTGACTTTGGTGTGTCCTCACTTCATTAAACAAGCATCACGTTCCTCCTCCTTTAGTTATTTATCCTGCTCCTCGTTTCTATTGTCGTTAAAACGCGACTTATTCAACGAAAACAAACGTAGAAATTCACGTGAAGAATCAACAACCTCCATGATCTTTGATTTTCTACTTTTTATTCTTTTTATTTTCTTTTTTAGACGTTTTTTATTCATTTTTATTTATTTTTTCAAATTCTTTTTCATGTATTTCTGTTTTTTATCTTTTTATTTTTATTTTTTTGATTATTTTTTTTTTTTTCTTTTTTTTCTTTTTTAAATTCTTTTTCTATTATTATTTTGTATTATTTTTATTTAATTCTTATTTATTTTCTATTTATTTTTAATTTAATTTTATTTATTTTTTTACCCTTTTTTTATATATATATTAAGAAATTAATTTAGTATTTTTTTATAATTTTAATCTATTTCTGTTTCTCTTTTATTTCTAAAGTTAAGAGAAAGAAGAAACAGTCGTTTTCTAAAAAAATATTGTTGTTTATTTATAAACAATAGTTGCTACAAATGTTGTAGCAACAAGTAACTAATGTTTATAAAAACGAGCAGAAGAAGAAACATGTTTCCAGTGAAGCTGTTTTAAACCATCTGGACGTTTTCTAACGTGTTTTTGATTAAAAACCAGTTGTTTTTAAAGATGAACCTGTTTTGTGGCTCTGACTCAGACGGACGTGGGAGTCGAACCGTCGAGCTCCGGTCCGGTCGACAGCTCCGCGTCCCGCCGGGACACGAACGTGTGGGAAAGTGTCGGTTTGTGGACGTGACGACGCGGTTTCCGGCGCCGCTCACGTCGTGTTTGTGTTAGCGCCGCTTGTTGTCGTGACCCCGGCGCTAACGCCGTTAGCCGTCGTCTGGTGTGTGAGAGACACCAGATATTTCCCATAAATCATTTGGGTTTGGTCGGACTCGTTATCAGATGGGACCGGTTCTCAGACTCCAGACCTGGACAGAGTCGCGCTGACGTCACGACGTCTCAGCGCTGAACTGTTACCGCTCACAGCCTGTAGGAGGCAGCAGGTCAAAGGCTAACCATGCTAACGCTAGCTGAAGTGGCTAAATCACCTGAGATGTCAATGTTAGCCAAGTTAGCAAGACATTTACTAACGTAGCCATAGCTAATGTAGCCAACTTAGCTAACAGAACCATGTTAGCACAGCTAATGTAGCAAAGGTAACTTACGTAGCCAATTAGCTAATATAGCAAACTTAGCTAACATAACCAATTTACTTAATATTGCCAAGGTAGCAAACATAGCTAATTTAGCTAATGTAGTCAAGATAGCTAATGTTGTCAAGTTAGCTAATGTAGCCTAGTTAGCTAACGGAACCATGTTAGCTCAGCTAATGTAGCAAAGGTAACTTACGTAGCCAATTAGTTAATATAGCCAATTTAACTAATGTAGCCAAGGTAGCATAGCTTAGCAACATAGCTAACTTAGCTAATGCAGTCAAAATAGATGATCTAGCTAAGTTAGCTAACTCATTAAGGTACCAAATGTAGCCAATAGTCAAGTTTTAGCTAATGTAGTCAAGTTAGCTAGTGGAATCGTGTTAGCTAATGTAGCAGAGGTACTTAATTTAGCCAAGATAGCTAATGTAGCTAAGGTACCTTACGTAGCCAAATTAGCTAATATATCAAACTCAGCTAACATAACCAATTTACTTAATATAGCCAAGGTAGCAAACATAGCTAATTTAGCTAATGTAGTCAAGATAGCTAATGTTGTCAAGTTAGCTAATGTAGCCTAGTTAGCCAATGGCAACAGTTCCCAAGATTCACTGCAGCAGCAGGTCACATGTGTGACGTTGGTGTGTTGTTAAAGCTAATGTTAGCCAACGTTTAAAGCTACATTAGCTAACTAGACATCTCACCTAACTTTGACACTTTAGGTAATTTAGCCACTTTAGCTAACATTAGCGTTGTTAGCCTTTGAAACAAGACAGTTTAGTCTCCGACTGGGACGTCAAACGTGACAAAGCGCTATCGCTAGGTTGTCAACATTAGCGTTAGCCGCTAACTAACAAATGTAGCATAAGATGTTTCTTTCTTCTGTTTCTTCTCTCAGATGTTTATGAATCAAACGTTTGTGTTTGTTCCAGGTCCTGTATCTTCTACCGAGCGTGTATGGACATCCCCAGAGGAACCGAGCTGCTGGTTTGGTACAACGACTCCTACACTTCGTTCTTCGGGATCCCGCTTCAGTGCATCGCTCAGGACGAAAACCGTAAGAACCCGAACGTCATGTGATCAGATCTGTTCGTCGTCGCGTTACAACCAGACGCTGATAAACCGTCACACGTCAGCGTGACTCATCCAACGTTTTCTTTGGAAGCTCCGACTTTGTTTCTGTTTCTCGTACGTCCACATGGTTCTTGTTTGAAATCAGACGTTGTTACCGTTTCGTCTATTTTTTTTTTTTTTTTTTGGCTGTTTGACAGATTTTCTTCTCTGGATTGTTTCTGCAGTGAAGACGTCAAACGTCATCCTCAATTTATTTCCTTTTTGGCAACAAAACGTGAAACTTGTGCGGATTAAAGTGAAACATATGACGTTTATCTATAGAACGACGTGTAAACGCTCAGTAAGCAGCAGTAGACGACAGCGCTAGTGTCCTGGAGGATTAGATCACTGGTGTTGAAGTGTTGACGGATTTAAACTACTGGACCAAACGCTTTGTGTATCAGCTTCATAACCGCGCTAACGTTAGCCTAAAGGATAACTAGGCTAGGTTAGCTTAAAAGATAACCATGCTAACTTTATTTCAGAGGATCACCGTTCTAACGTGGCTCAAAAAATGCCTCAGTGGATAACTACGCTAACGTTAGGTCAAAGGCTAACCATGCTAAGTTAGCCCAAAGAATTACCATGCCAACATTAGCTTAAAGATGACAACGCTAACGTTAGCTCAAAAGATAACCATGCTAATGTTAGCTCAAAGGATAACAATGCTAATGTTAGCTCAAAGAATAGCCATGCTAATGTTAGCTCAAGGGATAACTATGCTAATGTTAGCTTAAAAGCTAACCATGGTAATGTTATCTCAAAAGTTAACCACGCTTATGTTGGATTAAAGGATAGCCATGGTAAGTTAGCTCAAAGGATAACAATGCTAATATTAGCTCAAAGGATAACAATGCTAATATTAGCGCAAAGAATTACCATGCCAACATTAGCTTAAAGATGACAATGCTAATGTTAGCTTAAACAATACCCATGCTAACATTAGCTCAAAGGATAACAATGCTAATGTTAGGTCAAAGAATAGCCATGCTAACATTGGCTTAAGTGTCTAAATTACATGAGGCGTCTGTGTTAGCTAAGTTAGCTAAATTAGCTTAGTCAGCTAACATGTGAACTGTTACTTTGTTTCAGTTGAAGTTGATTCGATCAAATGAGGAAGTTAAACAACTTTAGAGCCAAAAAAACAATAGATTTCAAATTAAAACAGAACAAAAACACAAAGATAAATAAATAAATAAAAGTTCCTCGTCGTCGTTTTCTTTTTGTTTCCATCTTCTCCTCGTTTCTCCGTCAGCCTGTTTATTCTGTTTCTCTGAGGATTGACAGTGTTTCCCTGCAGCGGGAGGAGAAAAAAAAATAGAAATGTAAAAAGAAAAAGAAGAGAAGCAGTTTTAATGTTTTAACGTTCGGATCGAAACGGAGATGAATTGAATTAAGGTTTCGTCTTTCACGGAGTCGCAGGCAAACCAGATCGGCCTGATTGCAAATTAGAGACGTTTGGCCGCAGAACGTTTAGGTTTACACACGGAACCACTCTTTTACATGACATTGTTGACACACACACACACACACACACACACACACACACACACACACACACACACACACACACACACACACACTCCTGGTTCCCCTATAAGAACCGGTTCTGTTCAAGCAAAAACGTCTTTTTTTTTTTAACAATGTTAGCGATGGTCATGTCGGTCCCGGTCCTGTCAGTCCTGGTCCTGGTCCTAGTCCTAGTCCTGGTCCTGGTCCTGGTCTGAGTCCTGGATCAGGTCTTAGTGAGTCTGAGTTCTGACCCAGCAACATTTAGAAATAAACTTTGTAGTTTGACGGCAAATAAAACGTTCAGTGTCTCATAACTAGCATGTTGTTAAATGCTAACAGCTAGCATACATTAGGTACTAACAGCATGCTAACAGCTAAATGTCTAGCACACTAATTACTAATGCTATCTGCTGACAGCTATCACGCTAACTGCTAAAGGCTACACATTAGCTATAAACGCTAACTGCTCTAACAAGGGCTAGCACATTAGCTGATGCTAAATGACTAACGACTAACGTTGCTAAATGGCTTCTAACAGCTATCATGCTAGCAGCTTACTACTAGCAGCTAGCATGCTAACAGAGCTACTGTCGGTTGAGAAGTGAAGCTACAGAAAGTCATGGCGGCCAAGCTAGTTAGCATCCTCTGACCTTTCAAATTAAAATCCTTCTAAGCGGCGTCCGATAAATAAATGAAATCCCAGCAGCTCAACAAACGATCTGATTGGTCGAAACATGGAAAATAAAAACAACAACTTCCTGTTGGGACTTTCAGAATAAAACGTTATAGTTTTGTGACGTTTGCTGCAAAATGACAAAACACTTGTCCTCAGTTTTTAGATTTTCTGTTTGGTTTTCAACAAAACAGATATGACACACACACACACACACACACACACACACACACACACACACACACACACACACACACACACACACACACACACACACACACACACACACACACACACACTCACTCACTCAAACAAAGTGAAATTAGATTATGTTTCTTTTGTGCGACGTCTCTGCTCCAAATTAAAGACAGTTCGCTTTGTTTTGTTTTTTTGTTTCTTCTTCTTCTACGACGACATCGTTATCTGTTGATTGTGGTCGACACACACACACACACACACACACACACACACACACACACACACACACACACACACACAGTAGTGGTCTGTTATTTCAAAATAAAAGCACCTTCATCTGTCAATCTAAAAAAAAACAAACCTATTGACAAAAAATAAAACAGTTTAGATTTAAAACAAAGAAACAAAATGTCGTTGGAACTAAAGTTAATAAAAAAATGTTTCATTTAATTGAATTTAAACTCACACACACACTGTAGTTGTTTACCCATACACGTTTCATCCAATCACAGCCTGTCGACTTGACGTTCTGCAGCCTGGACGCCGACTTAACCACAACAACATGTCCACGACCTCGTCTTCTTCTTCTATATAAAATAAACTCCCCGACCGTCGTATCGACATCTCTTCTTTATATCTGATATACTTTTACTGCCACTGTCATAATTGGCTTAATTGATTTTTATAAGACTTTTATAATCACTGGTAACGTTATCGTTATTGATCGTTAAACAACCTGAACTGTTCTTCAAACCGGTAAAGAGACGCTGGCAACAAAGACTGTAACACTTCAACAAGTTTGTATCAAAGTTTAAGTAACTGGTCACCAGTCAAAGGTCACTAGTTAATGTAGCTTCAGAGAAAATAAAATAGATCCTTTATGATACAGGACGACGTTCTAAGATGATCTAGAACATCCTCCATCACCAGTTGTTAAATACTAGCATCCAACTACATGCTAACAGTAGCATGTTAGCTAAAAAACTAGATTGAACTTAAAGCTAACATTAGCTTGATTTAAAACAATCTATTTTCTCAGAAGTTACGTTAACGTGGTTACGTGACCTTTGACTGGTGATCAGCTATAGACACAGTTATATAGATGGATGATGAATCTGCTGATCTGGAACACCCTTCATCACCACATTAGCACGTTAGCTAACTGCTAACTTAAAGCCATTTAGCTCTGAATAACATTTTGTGTGTAGCTCAAATTGATTTGATGTCTTGTGATGAAGGTTGTTCCACATCAGCAGATTCACCAACCTGTTGTTCAGTAAAATGATGAATCTGCTGATGTGGAACAACCTTCATCACCAGTTGTTATAAAACCAGACGTTGGGTAAGTCTTGTAAAACAGTGTTTTTAATAAACTCTGGGTTCACTTACTAAGTTATCAGTACTTCAGTTTATGTGTAGGGACCCTATTCATGCTACTGCTGAAGTGAAGTGATATTTTGAGCTTTATTAGTGGTTAAAAAATGACAGTTTAGATACGTTTGGCTGACTGCCCCATTTACTTTCATTGTTAACTATTTGGTTGTGAAAACAGAAGAAGAAATTGTGAGTTTCTCTTCAGTTAGTTTCGTCACAGCTGTTGTGATTCAACACAAAATTCCGATAGTATTAAACCCACGTAAACAACCGACTCTGAAAACCTTAAATTTTATTTCAAAAAACACACGCGTACGTAACTGTGGCTGTGAAACTTCACTGTTGTCCATTAAAAACACATCAGTGACTCACTGCTTTGGATTTGTTGACAACAAACACGACTGACTCAACTAAATCATCCAGTTCCTGTGTTTTCAGTCGCGTACACAAAACAACAGAGTGGATTAACATGACGGTCCAGAGTCTGTGTCACCATGACAACCAAGTCAACCACCCCCTTAAGACATATTTTATGTTGGTTGAAGGAATGTGAAATAGTTAACAATGAAAGTAAATGGGGCAGTCAGCCAAACGTATCTAAATTGTCATTTTTTAACCACTAATAAAGCTCAAAATATCACTTCACTTCAGCAGTAGCATGAATAGGGTCCCTACACATAAACTGAAGTACTGATAACTTAGTAAGTGAACCCAGAGTTTATTAAAAACACTGTTTTACAAGACTTACCCAACGTCTGGTTTTATAACAACTGGTGATGAAGGTTGTTCCACATCAGCAGATTCAATATTTTCCTCACTGTTGTTCAGGAAAATGATGAATCTGCTGATCTATCCGTCTAGCTGACCACCAAGCTGGTCAATTCTGGTAAATTTATGACTTTTATTCTGGTAAATTTATGACTTTTATTCTGGTTAATTTATGACTTTTATTCTAGTAAATTTATGACTTTTATTGTAAATTTATGACTTTTATTGTGGTAAATTTACGACTTTTATTCTGGTAAATTCATAACTTTTATTCTAGTAAATTTATGACTTTTATTCTAGTAAATTTACGACTTTTATTGTGGTAAATTTACGACTTTTATTCTGGTAAATTTACGACTTTTAGTCCTGTAAATTTCACACTTTTATTTCAGTAAATTTACAACTTTTATTCTGGTAAATTTATGACTTTTATTCTAGTAAATTTACGACTTTTATTCTGGTAAATTATAACTTTTATTCTAGTAAATTTATGACTTTTATTCCTGTAAATTTCACACTTTTATTTCAGTAAATTTACTACTTTTATTCTGGTTAATTTATGACTTTTATTCTAGTAAATTTACTACTTTTATTGTGGTAAATTTACGACTTTTATTCTGGTAAATTTACTACTTTTATTGTGGTAAATTTACAACTTTTATTCTGGTGAATTTACCTCTTTTATTTCGGGTTCAAATCACTCGAAACAGAACCAGGAAGCCGGATCCACAGATAAGATCCCAAGCTCCGCCCACATCCTGACGTAAATATTTCCCCAGAAGAGACACGCCCCCTTTTTTCCTCTGCAGACTCTGCAGTGTTGAACACTACATCTGCATAATTCTGCCATTTGGATGATACATCCCCCCCCCACCACCAGACTGTATCGACTGTATTTTTTGTGTGTGCAACGTTTGTAGTGAAATGAATTACGCGGTGGGCGAGCGGCGCGTAACGCAGCCGTCGATAACGCCGGGAGGAAACTTACAGATGGCGTAATTATCTCCTCATCAGGTTATTAAGAGATCAATGATGGTGGAGGTGAGCTGGTGAAGGATGGAGAGAACCGGTCCAGGGTTTTTTAAAGGTCACGGTTCTCAGGTCCGGGTTTTTCTAAACAAACCTGTTTATTTAAAGTGAAACCGTTGATGTCAGTGAGTCGCTTTATTGACTCCAGTCACATCACACATGAACTGTGGGTCGAGTCAGGACACGCTCATATATAAATACATTAGGTCCCATTAATGTCACTGGTACTGGACTGGTTGTAACTCAGCAGCAACATGTCTCTGTCTTAAATCTGTTGGTCTTATCACAGTGATACTTTTATTCTTTTAACAGAATTTATGACCATAAATCAAGTTAGAAAAAGGTTCTGGTCCCAGTTATGATGACGATGATGATGATGATGATGATGATGATGATGATGATGATGATGATGATGATGATGATGACGTTGGATGATGATGATGGAAAATAAAGAATATTTTGCTTCTTTTCTTCTTCTACCATTTATTGAAGTTAAAGTTATTTGTCAGAAAGTTTGAACTATAGACAGATTGATAGGTTGATTAATAGGTTTATAGATTAATTGATTTATAGATTTACAGGTTGCGGGTCTTTTATTGTGAAAGTCTTCCTGTTTAACCACGTCCTCGTCCTTGTGTTTGTCTCCAGTGAACGTCCCGGCCACGGTGATGGAGGCCATGAGCAGACAAGAGTCTCTTCAGTCCTTCAGCAAGAACGGCAAACCTTCGTCCTCCTCCTCCTCCTCCACCCCGCCCTCCACCTTCATGCGCTCCATGGTCTTCCCTCACTCCCCCTGCTCCAGGAACTTCTCCCTGTTGGACAAAGTCGGGGTTCAGTCAGACTCCAGTTTCAGTCAACTGGTGTCGAAGAACCAGCGGGTCCTGGCCAGTCCCACCTCCACCAGCCAGCTGAGCAGCGAGTTCAGCGACTGGCACCTGTGGAAATGTGGCCAGTGCTTCAAGACGTTCACCCAGAGGATCCTGCTGCAGATGCACGTGTGTCCGCAGAACCCAGACAGGTAAGACCGCTGGACCGCCACAACCCCCGGATCAGGTCTCACCCTCATCGCATCGTTTGCGTGACAGGAAGTGGGACGCTGTGGATCGGAGTTAAGAGAGTGTAAAAGTGTTTGAGTGTGTATAACATCTGCCAACTTAATTATATACAGCGTGGACGGAGGGTGTGTGTGTGTGAAGGGGTGAGGAGGTTGGAGGATGTATTGGAAATTTTTTGCTTAGCTTTATTTTTCGGCGGTGGAGAATCAGAGCGGCGTATAAATCAGCGCTGTGCGTCAGTGAGAAATACCTCGCCTTACGGTGACGGGGCCAGGAAAACAGATGCCACTTATTCAATAAACTAATACTCATAGGGAAGAAAAATGTGGGCTGGATATGGAGGGACGGGGGCAGGGGGGTCGATGTGGAGCTGCCTGTCAATAGGAAGGTTTTATGGGACGGAGGAGCAGATAAAATTCAGCTGAACAAGCCAAACAGAACAGAACAGAGTCCTGGAGCCTCAGAGATCCGGGGTAGCCTCATGTGGACTGGACTGAGACCAGTTCGACCAGACCCAGACGACCCCAGAGGATGATGGGATGACGTTTTAACTCGTTTGGTCAAACGATGATGGAGCGTTTGTAGAAAATGTTCCACGTCCTGGTCCAAACCAGCAAGTTGCTGATACGTTGGAAAGTTCAACGTCAGATCCAGGACTAGAACCAGAACAGGACTTTTAGGAGGTGGAGGAGGTTCTGTTTGTCTTTCAGGAGGTTCTAGTAGGTCAAACAGGTCAACAGGTCCACTTCAAGATGTTGTTGTTCTTGTGGTCACTCAGAAGGTTCCTAATGTCCTACAGGTTCTTGAAGTGGTCCTGGTCTACAGGTCTACCTGTATTCCGGTGGTTCTCGTCGCTGTTGAAGAGTTCTGCAGTGTCCTGAAGGTGGTTCTGTTTGTTGAAAGTTCCCCATGTTCTCCAGTTGGTTATAGTGTTAAGATAGATGTTCTATGGGTTCTTGAAGCTGGTTGCTTTTAGGTGGTTGAACAGGTTCTATCGATGGTTCTGATTGTTCTACATGAGGTCAAACATGTCCTGTATGTTAATGTAATGTTCTTGATGTTCTCCAGGTTCTGGAGGTGGTTCCTGTAGCTGGTTTCAGTAGCCATGGAGATGGTCTACGTAGAAATTGAAGAGGTTCTACAGATGGTTCTGTCTTTCAGGAGGTTCTAGTAGAAATTAAAAAGGTCTAACATGTTTTGTATCTTGTCCTTCTGATCTTTACAGTTTTTTAGTTGTGGTTTGTTCTAGTTCTAGACGTTCTAGCAACAATAAAGAAAGTCCGACGGGTTCTTTAGTCCGTAACCGTGGTGATGGACAAGATCTTTAGGTGTTTGAACGTCTGGTGACTTTCATCACAGACTTGTAGAGTCTATAGACTGTTTGTTTGTTTGTTTGTTAATAATCCGTCGTCGTCTGTAAATAAACAAGCGTCTTCAGACGACGTCTCCCTCCTCTTCCTCACCCTTCATACATATTTATTGATGTTTACTTGACGGGAACGTTCGGAGCTGAAGACTGATGGATCTTTATATCAGCGGGAAAAAAAACACAACCACACACACTCTCTCCGCCGCTCAGCTCCATCTCTTTCACGTTTGTTTTTTTCTGCTGACTGTTTCTTTTTCTGAACTTTTTCTTCTTCCATGTCACCTCCTCCTCCTCCTCCTCCTCCTCCTCCTCCTCCTCGTGTCATTTCAGTGAAATCCATCATCAGACGAGCGGTTTGTTTATGTCGATGAGGCCTTGGAAGAGCTTTCACTTCGGTTTAAACCCGCGTCGTGTCGTGATGCAGGATACTGTTTAAGTTTTTTGCGATGTGGTGATGACTGATGAATGAATGGAGCCCGTTTCCACTCGCAGGTTTTGACGTATTACAAAAGCAACGCGGCGGAAAAGAAAACCGCAGCAACGAGCTAAAATTAATAAGCACTTGCGTCGTGATTGATGTGTTTACTACGCCGCTGTTTAAAAGACTCGTTAGTAGTTTTAGTGAAAACGACGCTTTGATCCGCGGCGTCGTCTGTTGATTCATGATGAAACACGGACGCGGTCACGCAACAACTGTCTCCAGCAGTGGTTAGCACGGCGTTAGCATCGTGTTAGCACGACATTAGCATGCCCCTCTAGAGATATGTTACGTTGGTTGAAGTAACATCCAGTTTCACCGTCTTTTGTTTTCACAACCAAATAGTTAACAATGAAAGTAAATGGGGCAGTCAGCCAAACGTATCTAAACTGTCATTTTTTAACCACTAATAAAGCTCAAAACATCACTTCACTAGTGACCTTTGACTGGTGACCAGCTATAGCCACAGGTAGATGAACTGATGGATCAGCAGATTCATCATTTTTCCTGAACACATGTCCACAAAGAGTGAAGAAAAATGATGAATCTGCTGATCTGAACCACCCTTCATCACTGGTCGTTATGTATATTTTGAAAAATGAATTTGCGACTTTTATTCTGGTAATTTATGATAATTTCATTCTCGGAAATTTGCAACTTTTCTTTTTAATTTGCGACTTTCATCCTGGTCGTCTCGTGGCCGACTGCCCCACTTACTTTCATTGTTAACTATTTGGTTGTAACAGTCAAACTGGTCCCTGGCCAAGGAGCATTATGGGTAAACACAACGTCTGGTTTGTTTACCAGGAACAAATGTCTCTTATGATAAAAACTAAATGAAATAATCGACGTTAAAACGCGACTCGTCGCCTCTTTTATGTTTTACGCTGTGAGAAGTTTTCACGTCAGATCCAGAGACTGTTTCTCTGTGTTGTTGTTAAACGTTCAACATTCAGGAGATTTATCACCAACACCGTCGACATATTTGCATTTAACACTAACACAGATGTGTGTTGTCCCTGCCGGACACACAGATGTGTTGAGAAACGACTTTTCTCTCTTTTTTTTTTTTTTTTTTTTTTTTCTCCTCCGTGTCAGTTTTTAGCCGCGGGAGGAACCGATAATGATCCATCACCGTGATGGACGGGCTCGTAAAAATTCACTACAAGTCTATTTTTATTTGTCAAGTTTGCCACCGGAATAAAAACCGACTTGTTGTAACTGGAGAAGAGGTTTTTAAGTGACACTTTATTTTGAAAGCGTCTGCAGCTGTTGGCTCAGACAAAATCTGTCCTGGACTAGACCGTCGTTAGCTGCTAAACAGCTAGCACGCTAGCTGATAGCTCCACCTGAGCAAAACCACAGCTTCTACAGAGACGAGGCGGCGCTAGCTGGTTAGCGTCTGCTCACCTTTCAAAATAAAGTACATGAGCAAACTTAGTAGTTAGCTAACGTAGCCAAGTTAGCTTTAATAGCTCAGTAAGCTAAGGTAACATAGTTAGCTAAAGTATTACAACTTGTCTAAGTAATTTAGCTGATGTAGCCAAGTCATTTGATGTAGCTATGTTAGCTGTTAGCTAAAGTATCAAAGTTAGCTAAGGAGTCTAAATTTAAGCTAATTAACTTAAGTTAGCTAACATAATTAGCTAGGACAATCAGCTAAGGTAACAAAGTTAGATTAGGTATCACAAACTGGCTAATAAGTTAGCTAATGTAGCTATGTTAGCTTACGCTGAAGTTAGCTAAGTTAGCTCAATTAGTGAAATAGATAAACTGCTTAAGGTATCAAAGTTAGCCATGCTATATAAATTAGCTAAGTCAGCTAACATTCAAGCTAGCTAATGTGGGTCGTGTAGGTCCCAGGTGACTAGTCCAACATATCCCATGATGCACTGCAGCAGCTGAAGGTCACATGACCACAGAAGTAGTAATAGAAGCACGTTTTACTACGATTTCTTCAATGTTTTACCTGCGATACGTAAAAGTTACGGTAATGTTACTTTTCTCCTAACGTCGTTGTTGCTAGGCGACGGGAGTAGCACGCAACGTAAATAAACTAGCTAACGCTAACAACATAAAAACCCCCTCTTCCTGCTGGAGAGTCCGTCACTGGAGCATATGATTGCGACAGTTTTTTGTTTTGTTTTGTTTTTTTGCGATCGCGATAAAAGTTGCGACATTTTTAGCCGTTTCGCTGCAATAAAGTTGCAGGAGCAAAGAATGAAAGTGACGGGGAAACACGAGATAAAACGACTAAAACGACAAGAAACTCTACGACCTGAGGCTGAGTGTGTGTGTGAGAGTGTGTGTGTGTGTGTGTGTGTGTGTGTGTGTGTGTGTGTGTGTGTGTGTGTGTGTGTGTGTGTGTGTGTGTGTGTGTGTGTGTGTGTGTGTGTGTGTGTGTGTGTGTGTGTGTGTGTGTGTGTGTGTGTGTGTAGATGAGAGGACATTATCTGATCTTTCTGCTTTAATAGGTCGGTCAATAAACTCAGAGG
>CM028931.1:1553745-1733745 GCA_016801845.1 Polydactylus sextarius | reverse complement strand
CCACCCACCTACGTGACCCACCCACCTACCTGACCCACCTGACCCACCTGACCCGCCCACCTACCTGACCCACCCACCTACCTGACCCACCCACCTACCTGACCCACCTGACCCGTCCACCTACCTGACCCACCTGACCCGTCCACCTACCTGACCCGTCCACCTACCTGACCCGCCTGACCCACCCAACCCACCCACCTACCTGACCCGTCCACCTACCTGACCCACCTGACCCACATGACCCACCAGACCCACCTGACCCACCTGACCCACCCACCTACCTGACCCGCCTGACCCACCCAACCCACCCACCTACCTGACCCACCCACCCACCTGACCCACCCACCCACCTGACCCACCTGACCCACCAGACCCACCTGACCCACCTGACCCACCCACCCACCTGACCCACCCACCCACCCACCTACCTGACCCCATGACCCACCTGACCCACCTGACCCACCTGACCCACCCACCTACCTGACCCACCCAACCCACCCACCTACCTGACCCACATGACCCACCTGACCCACCTGACCCACCCAACCCACCCACCCACCTGACCCACCCACCTGACCCACCTGACCCACCCACCCACGTGACCCACCCACCCACCCACCACCTGACCCACCCAACCCACCCACCTACCTGACCCACATGACCCACATGACCCACATGACCCACCAACCCACCCCAACTTCTGGCCCTTTTCTCCCTCTCCGTCTAGTCCAGTCCACTAAACTGTACCAGACCAGGACACTAATTGTGACCCATAGATCAGCTGATAAGGTCAAAGGTTACATAGATTCCCTTTAACGTGAGACGTTTACTGACCCAGTCGACACGAAACGACTAAGAAATGCTGCTAATCATAAACAGTGAAGATCAGTGTTCATTATCGGTTCAATACGTTTGGTTAAAATCCTCGACGACGTCGCGTCATCGGCTTCAGAAATGATCCTCGTCTTTTTGATTTTCTTCTGAGGGATTTCTAGTGTTTTCTTTACATTATTCATGACTCTGTGGACGTTGTGAATATTTCGTTAGCACATCCCATCAAAGCACAACATGACCTCTGACCTTTACCCGGCTCGTCGTCGGCAACAACAAAAAAAAACTCGACTTGTTCTCGTAAATCAGCGTCAGCGAAAATACGTAGCGGCGGTTAGCAGCCCGCTAATGAATGTCCACTCACCCAGGTCGCTCATTTCCATTTTTTTTTTTTCTAAACCCTGAGAAGACGGATATAATTAGAGGATGAGCCACGATGCAATTAGAGGTTTCTGGAAGCTGCTGTCATCGCGTCAGCTGCTGCCCGGGACAATGAGGAAAGTCCCGGTGGACGAAGAGGTCAGCGTCCGGCGAGAGGGAGAGGGCACGAGGACAAAGAGGCAAGAAAAGAAAGTGAAGACAAGCAAAATAAGGAGTTTGAGTTGAGGAGAGGAACAAATTAACGTTCTTAATAAGCAATCAGAGGAATCCGAACTCGTCATCGACGCGAAGAGACGAGGAACAAGAGATCACGGTGTAAAAAGTGAAACGACAAGAGAAATCCGCTTAAAAGCAAATCAGCGTTCTTAATAAGAGACGGTAGAAAACCACCCCCATCCCGCATCCCCCCATCCCGAACCTTTTCATCAGCACTTCAGAGTCTCGGCGGAGGCAGAGCGGGACAAAAGACAATCACGGACGGGCGTCAGAAATCTTTAGCGGATCGATGTCCTCGGTGGAGTTATCTCCGTTCGGACGGCGCGGCGGATAGATTAAAGCTGCCACTGTCACTTTGTCAGGAGGAAAACGCTCAACTTTATTTTCCCGCTGAGGAGACGATTGTGTGTGGTCGGCACCGATACTCGCTGGACTGTGGAGCCGCTTGTCAAAGTGCTGCTGCTGTTTTCTCTGCTGCTGCTCCTTTTTTTTTTGTCCCCGTCACTGTCGAAAAAAAAAAAAAAAAACGCTCGCAAACGTCTTTGGACTTTGAACGTCGTCCTGACGACTGACGAGTTCGTTGAAGACGTCGAAGTTTCTTTTGTTTCCTGACTGAAAGTCACAAACATCAACGTCTCAAACTGACTCCACGACCTTTTGATTTGGTTTCAGGGTCTTTTTTGACATGAGGTTTAATTTAACTGATTCTGCAGCAGTTTTTTGTTTGTTTTTTTGTCGCAATAAAGTTGCAGGAGCCAACGTGAAAGTTTTGAATTTTTTCCCAGTTTTATCACTGAACCTATTCACATTGATCATTCAGTCCCTCCAGGATTTCAGGCCTTTTTTTTAAATTGTTGCAGTTTTGTCTGATTTTGCAACAAATTTTCAAAAAAATAAAAATTGCAACGAAAGTTGCGATGCAGCGTTGACGTTGACTCCTGCAACTTTATTGCAACAAAACGCCCCAAAACATCAGAACTTTCATTGCAGATTTTTCCCTTTTCAAAGGAAAAAATAGTAAAGTTTGTAAAGTTGGTTCAACGTTGGTTGAAGTAACATCCAGTTTGACCGTCTTTTGTTTTCACAACCAAATAGTTAACAATGAAAGTAAATGGGGCAGTCAGCCAAACGTATCTAAATAGTCATTTTTTAACCACTAATAAAGCTCAAAATATCACTTCACTTCAGCAGTAGCATGAATAGGGTCCCTACACATAAACTGAAGTACTGGTAACTGAGCCACCTATCATCCATCTATATAACTGTGTCTATAGCTGGTCACCAGTCAAAGGTCAATTAAAATAGATCCTTCATGATACAGAACCACGTTCTAAGATGTTTCCGAACTTACGCAACAACAATCTGGACCACGTGATCCATGAGTAGTTCAACATAAGACAGAAGTCCGAGGTTCTGGTTCTCTGAAAGGTTGTCGTTGTGGTTGTGTAGAAGGTTTATGTGTCACTGAAGAGGTTCTGACGGGAACGTTTTGAGGCGCTAATGTTTAGAGTGAGAAGATGTTTCCAAACTTAAACTACAATCAGAAACACCCTTCATCACCAGTCAACACGAAAACAAGACGCTGGCTAAGTCTGTTTTCTCAGTAAAGTTTGTTTCCAGGTGATGAAGATGAGTCCGACACTCAGACTTTAAACAGAAGCAGCCGTTTCATCTGCTGCTTCGTGTTATTTGCAGTTTTGTCTGAACTCGTCGTGCGGCCGAGACGGAGATAAGAGGTGATGTGAAACGCCGCTGATCCTTGAGGGAAAAGGATTAAAAGCCGCTTCTGTCATTTCGTCAGGACAAAACTGCTCCACGTTATTTACGTTTCGATCGCTCTTTGTTCTGCTGAAGGGGAAGCGTTTTCGTGTCCGTCCCGGCGGATGAGTCGCAGCGACGGAGACGCTTTGATGTCGCTGAGCCGTTGTGGTTTTGTGGACGACGAGCACCTTGAGGGCACGGAGTCTGTTTTCTTTTTCTTCTGTTAGAAAATTTAGAAAATGAGAAGAGACTCATCTGCTGGAAATCTCTTTGGTTTATGAGACGCCTCACGCACACGAAACACACATCCCAGGTCTCACGTTAAAAACTGGAAAATACTGGATCCAGATCCTCCGTCCAGAAACCGGATCCGGCCACAGTTCACCACAGAACCAGAGGAAAACTATTTTATATTCTTGGAAGTCGTCTGTTGAAACACTGAGATTTTTCCTCTTTAAAGGGGAAAAAGTTGCAATGAAAGTCGCGATGTTTTTAAGTCAAAGTTGAAGTAAAAACAAGTCGAACAAAAAGGCTCAAAAACACTGCAACAAAAATGACTAAAATGTCGCAACTTAACTGTAACAAAACAACTAAAATTTTGCAACTTTATCGCAACAAAAGGCTTAAAGACATCGCACCTTTATTGCAATTTTATTGTTGCAATAAAGTTGCAGGAGCACATTCCTTTAAAAGGGAGAAACTCGCAACGAAATGACTTAAAACATCGCAACTAGTTTATCTCTGTCAATCTGACCTTCTAGTCTTTTACTGTGACGTCAACAACAACAACAACAACAACAACAACAACATCGTCCACGAACAGAAAAACACGTAAAACATTCGGAAAAATGTCTTTGTCGTGTCGAAAGATTTTGACAAAAAAATGAAAAATAAAATTAAAAAAATGTATAAAACTACGACAAACTGCAACAAGATTTGATACGTTTCTAAACGTCCATTGTTCAGTTCATACTGATGCTGACACACACACACACACACACACACACACACACACACACACACACACACACACACACCCCTCCTATCTATCAAACAGCATGTTAGTCTTGTTTCAGGGCTGTTAAGTCCAATACCTCAACACAGCTTTGTCTTTGAACAGACCCCCCCACCCTGACACCCCCACCTCCACACACACACACACACACACACACACACACACAGTACATCTAACTCCCCCCCACTCAGACTAAAAGCCCCTCTCTTCTCTATTTCTATTGAAAGTGACACTGATGTCCTCGACATGTCTGTGTGTGTGTGTGTGTGTGTGTGTTAAAGTGTGTGTGAGATGGGAATACCCTCCCCAGCCTGCCAGATAGATTATTGACAGGTGGTGTGTGTGTGTGTGTGTGTGTAATTTGTCGCTCAGGTTGTGAAGATCAGGGCAACAATTACAGCTCGCTGCTCCGCTGAGCCTCACACACACTTTATACTGTCACTGGGTATTAGAGTTAACAGCCCGTGTGTGTGTGTGTGTGTGTGTGTGTGTGTGTGTGTGTGTGTGTGTGTAGGTGTTTTAAGTGTCAACCTCTTTCTCTTGTGTAACATTGTGTTTTTTACTGTTGTTCTCTGCATGAAAACTCAAACTAATCTCTGTTTTTTTGTGTTTTTCTGTGTGTGTGTGTGTGTGTGTGTGTGTGTGTGTGTGTGTGTGTCCTCAGGTGCGAGCGTTGCGACCGCAGCTTCACACAGGCCACTCAGCTCAGCCGCCACCAGCGACTTCCCAACGAGTG
Source organism: Polydactylus sextarius (assembly GCA_016801845.1). Taxonomy (NCBI): domain Eukaryota; kingdom Metazoa; phylum Chordata; class Actinopteri; family Polynemidae; genus Polydactylus; species Polydactylus sextarius. Next base: position 1,728,805 of record CM028931.1, on the reverse strand, counting down.
TAAACCGGTGAACGAGAGCAGCGAGTCCATCGAGGTGGATTAACCCTCAACGTCCCAGTTTAACCACCGAGACGGAACGACTGAATCTGAAAACACACACTTCACTTTTACTGTTTTTAACCCTGGAACACGACGCGCTAGTGATTTAGACACTAAAACATCAGTAAACATTAATGGACATGGAGGAGATGCTGTACTTGTTGCTGGGTTAGCTTACGACCAGGTAGCTACGACGATGGCTATCACTCTTGTCCTGTTTAAACATGGAGCTGGATTATTTTGTTGACTCTCTCTCAACTCAACTGGCTCAACCTCAAAACACTGCAACTTTATCACAATAAAACACTGCAACTTTATCACAAGAAAACACTGCAACTTTATCACAAGAAAACACTGCAACTTTATTGCAACAAAACACTGCAACTTTATGCAACAAAACACTGCAACTTTATGGCAACAAAACGGCTAAAAGGGCCGCAATTTTTTTTGCAACGCTGCAACTTTATTGCAATAAAACACTGCAACTTTATCGCAAGAAAACACTGCAACTTTATTGCAACAAAATGGATAAAAATTTTGCAACTTTATTGCAATAAAACACTGCAACTTTATTGCAATAAAATGGCTAAAAATGCCGCAATTTTTTTTGCAACGCTGCAACTTTATTGCAATAAAACACTGCAACTTTATTGCAACAAAATGGATAAAAATTTTGCAACTTTATTGCAAGAAAACACTGCAACTTTATTGCAAGAAAACACTGCAACTTTATGCAATTTAAATTGCATCAAAATTTTGCAATTTTATTGCATCAAAACTGCAACTTTTTTTGCAATAAAATGACTAAAAACACTGCAACTTTATTGCAACAAAACACTGCAACTTTATGGCAATAAAACACTGCAACTTTATTGCAACAAAATGGCTAAAAATTTTGCAACTTTATTGCAATAAAACACTGCAACTTTATTGCAATAAAAACTGCAACTTTTTGCAATAAAACACTGCAAATGGCAACAAAATGGCAATTTTTTTTGCAACGCTGCAACTTTATTGCAATAAAACACTGCAACTTTATTGCAACAAAATGGCTAAAAATTTTGCAACTTTATTGCAATAAAACACTGCAACTTTATTGCAAGAAAACACTGCAACTTTATCGCAATAAATTGGCTAAAAATTTTGCAATTTTATTGCATCAAAACTGCAACTTTTTTGCAATAAAATGACTAAAAACACTGCAACTTTATTGCAATAAAACACTGCAACTTTATGGCAACAAAATGGCTAAAAATGCAGCAACTTTACTGCAATAAAACATTGCAACTTTATCGCAACAAAACGGCTAAAAGGGCCGCAATTTTATTGCAACAAGCTAACTGAGCAACAAGTTTAGCGTCTCGTCCGTCAGATGTTTGTTTTTTAACTTTACGAGATAAAAGAAGAGACGTCGTTCGGACGTCGTTCGGACGTCGTGACGTCAGCGTTCTGGGGTCAAATAAACCGGACGATGAGTTTTTTCAGATGAGTCGTTGCTGCTGGACAAGAATCCTGATTCAACCAAACCAAAGATCCTTGTTTGTTTTATTTTTTTACTTTTGTTTGTTTCCAGCAGAGAAACTTTGAGACCAACGAGTCGGATTAACACGTTTTCACGTTTTGGACGAGGGTATTTATTGGGAATCCTAACGGGGAGTTTCCTTCCAAAGAAAACTCTTTTTTTTTTCCTGAAACCGAGACAAAAACAAAAACAGTGAAAATACCAAAAAATTTTAAAAGATACCAGTAATAACTCAGACCGACGGTCTGCCTGTAGCTTTAACTCTCGGTTTCTACATTTTTTTTGCAACAGCGATGCCAAAGGAGGCGCGACCAAAGTAAACAGACTGAAGAAAAAAATGCACAACGAGCGACGACGGAAACGTCGAGTTTTTACACCAAATAGACGAAAAAAACAAAAAAGAAAGAAAATGTGTTGTTTTAAAAAAAATAAATAAGAAACATAAATTCTATTTATCTTCCTGCTCATATTCTGCTTCGGGCACTTTTTGTTTTTAAAAAAAAAAAGAAAAAAAAAAGTGGGTTATTTATGTTGATGTTGTGTTGACTTTGGTTTTTCCTCTGACGTGTGTAAATAGTCCCGTGTGTCGTTACGATACACTTTGTATTAAAAATTAAAAAAAAATAAAATAAAAGCACATTGACGTTATCACACGAACACCAAATAAAGTTTTTTTTGTGCCTGAGAGTTAAAAAAGCTTTAATTACGATAATAAACTGTAACGTTTCTCCCAAAGAACAACGAAGTGTTGAACAAAAAAAAAAAAAAAAAACAGTCAGAGACGTTTGTTTCACAGGAGAAACGGTTTCACTTTCACTTTTGACCCTTCAGAGGACCCGTAGCTGACGTTGTCATGACGACGACGACCTGAGTGTTTCAGGAGAAGAAGCTACGTTAGCTAACTTAGCTACATCAGCTGTTCAAGCTAATATCCGTTCAAGTTACTTGAGCCAACTTCAGCTAACTTTGCTAATTCCGATACCTTAAATTTAGCTGATTTTTCTTTAGCTAACTTAGCTAATTTGCCTATTTAAGCTAACGTCAAGTTACTTCACCCAACTTAGCTAACATTAGCTAACTTTGCTACTTCAGCTACCTTAGCTTAACTTTAGCCACCTCCGCTAATTTATGATACCTCAGCTAACTTTGTTACCGTAGATAATGTTAATGTTATTTCTGCTAACTTAGCTACTTAAGCTCATTACTCTTTCTACTCTGGTCATGTGACCATTAGCTTAGCGTAACTGCACATCCATACTAAATGTCACATGTGCTGCAATGAATCATGGGATATGTTGGACTGTTGGACATTAGCTAACTTCAGTTCAAGTTACTTGAGGTAACTTAGATAATTTAACTTCTTCAGCTAACTTTGCTACTTTGGCTAACCTGGCTAGTTAGTTAGCCACATCTGCTAATTTAGCTGATTTTGTGACACCTTAGCCAGCTTATCTTAGCTTAGCTATTAACCTTAGGTAATCTTAATGTTATTTCAGCTAAGTTAGCTACTTCAGCTAACTTGGCTACATTAGCTAACTTCGATAGCTTAGGTAATTTAGCTATTTCAGTTAAACTTACTTGAGTTAACTTTGCTACTTTGGCTAACCTGGCTAGTTAGTTAGCCACATCTGCTAATTTAGCTGATTTTGTGACACCTTAGCCAACTTAGCTTAGCTTAGCTACTTAGCTATTAACCTTAGGTAATCTTAATGCTGTTTCAGCTAAGTTAGCTACTTCAGCTACATTAAATAGCTAACTTAGCTACTTCCTCTTTCTGCTACGGTCATGTGACCTTTAACTTTACCGACTACGTCGTCTGTGACCGTGTGTTTATGTTTGGTTTTGTTTGCTACATTGATGCTACGTCAAACAAATCTAAAGAAGTGAAGCAGTTTTTCTTCCTGAACGAAACGTCTCTTTACTAAAACGCAGACTGATCCGATGCTGTACATAGAAAACTGTTTTTTTTTTTTTTTTTTTTTATTTTATATACATATGATATATATATGATGGATAAATGGGACTGAGGTAAAAAAAACATGAATGTGAGAAAAGAGAAAGAGGAAATTCACTTCCTGTTTCAACATTTTCAGGTTTAAAGTTCTAAAACGTTCAGATGCATTCTGGGAAACGTAGGATTTCCACGACGAAGAGACGGTGAATCTTCTCTTCATCTTCTGACAATAATCGCGTTGAACTAAAGACTCTGAACTCTGACGCCATCTTGTTTGCATGATCCCCCCCCCCCGACCCCCCGACTCATAACTCCGCCCCCTTTTTTTAATGAATGAAAATGAGATCAAAGAACAAAACGTTGTTCCACAGGAAATAAAGATGAAATCAGTTTTGATTCTTATCACTGACGTTGTCTGTCGTCATTATTCTTCATTTATTCACTGATGTTGGTTTTGCAGGATTTTTGTTCGACTGTAATTTCGAGTTTTTATCATAATTTTGAATTTTTAGCGTACTTTTAACTGTTTATCATAATTTCAAAAGTTCAAATTTTTATCATAATTTCATGAATATGTCCGTAGTACTGCTAGCTTAAATGCTACAACATAACTTCAGCTAACTTGGCTACATTAGCTAACTTTTCCAACCTTATGTAATTTAGCTATTTAAGCTAACTCCAGTTCAAGTTTCTTGAGCTAACCTAATTAATTTAGATACCTTAGCTAACTTAACCACTGAAGCTAACTTTGCTGCTTTGCTACGTCAGCTATCTGGGCTACATTAGCTAACTTAGAAAGTTTAGGTAACTTTTATACCCTAGCTAATTTAACCACTTCAGCTAACTTAGCTGCTTCGGATAACTTGGCTACATTAGCAAACCTTTTCAACCTTGGGCAATTTAGCTATTTAAGCTAACTTGAGTTAGTTAATGTAGATACCTTAGCTAACTTAACCACTGAAGCTAACTTTGCTACTTCAACTATCTGGGCTACATTAGTCAACTAAGATAGCTTAGGTAACTTTGATAGCTTAGCTAATTTAGCTATGTAAGCTAACTTCAGTTAAAGTTACTTCAGCTAACTTTGCTACTTTGCTAACCTGGCTAGTTAGTTAGCCACATCTGCTAATTTAGCTGATTTTGTGACACCTTAGCCAACTTAGCTTAGCTACTTAGCTATTAATCCTAGGTAATCTTAATGTCATTTTAGCTAAGTCAGCTACTTCAGCTACATTAAATAGCTTATTTAGCTATTTCAGCTAACTTAGCTACTTTGCTACTTCAACTATCTGAGCTACATTAGTCAACTAAGATAGCTTAGGTAACTTTGATAGCTTAGCTAATTTAGCTCTGTAAGCTAACTTTAGTTTAAGTTACTCAAGGTAACCTAACTAATTTATATAATTTAGCTAATTTAACCTCTTAAGATAACTTTGCTACTTCAGCTAACTTGGCTACATTAGCTAACTTTTAAACCTTAAGTAATTTAGCTGTTTACGCTAACTTCAGTTCAACTTACTTGAGCTAAGTTGATTAATTTAGATACCTTGGCTAATTTACCACTCAAGCTAACGTAACTACTTTGCTGTTTTAGCTATCTGTGCTACATTTGCTAACTTAGATAGCTTGGATAACTTTTATACCTTAGCTATTTAAGCTAACTAAGAGTACAGCTGTGTTTTAATAGCTTCAATAGCTTTAAATGCTAATCAAAGCAAAGGATTATGGGTAGGTTGTTCAACACTTTATCCCACAGTTTCAAAACGTGTTTTGACTGCTAATTTTTCACCGGAGCTTTTTTATAAAACCGCCACACGGGGGTTTTTTTTTTTTTTTTTTTTTTTAGTGAAAAATCAACAGCTGCATCTACTTAGTGCTAATAATCTGTAACACACTCACACACTCACAGACACACACACACACACACACAGCCCTGCCTTGACCTCAGCTCCGTCAGTCTGCAAACACAAACTGGACTTTCCATGTTTCAGTCCGATTTCTGAGATTATTCCTACGAGGATTCGACAAATTCAGCAAAAACAAACAGCGGCTGCTTTCAGGCATCAATCACCGAGGTTTTTTTCTTTTCTTTCTGTCTTTTTTTCATCGTGGGAACTGGATCCAAAACCCAAAAGACCAAACAAATGATCGAGAAAAAAAAAAAAGTTTCATGTCTTTTTCTTTTTCTTGTTTAATGTGAGTAAGAAGCGACGTCTGGATTAAATTACGTGTAATGAGATTATGGAAGCGGTAGTTTAAATTAAGAGCAGTTAGTGTTAAAGAGGCAAAACTGCTGACTGAGGTTTGGACTTGGACTTTTTATTTATTTAAACAAGTTTAAAAAGAAAAAAGAAGAATAAACGTTAGAATACTTTATGTTATTTAAAACAGAAAAGCAGACAAACGCCTCCTGGTGGACGCTTTTCATTTGTTTTGTTTTATTCTGCGGCCACGTTCAATTGAACATCATCAACACACTGCAGAGATTATAATCTCATCTGGTCTGAGGACCTGGACCTAGACCTGGACCTGGACCAGAAAAATCAAAATGATATATCTCATGTTTTTTGGATCCAACTCTCTGATAAATGTGAAGTAAAAGTAGAAATTCTTCCAAAAAATGTGACTAATACAGAAGAAAAATGTCTGAACTCCACCCTGCTGGGAGTTACCGTGGCTGTTTTTATTAAAATAAAAGTTGAAGACATCAGTAATTAGTCAGCGTCAGGTATCAGTGGACTCTTTAACTGTGTTTAATGGGTGTAATGGTTTGTTTTTGGTGGATTTTCCCATCTGAGACGAGGGAGGGGCGGTGGAGGGTTGAAGTGGAGGATATTAAGCAGACGAGAGGTCGCACTTTCAAAACCAATTACACGTGAAGCTGTGGACTTTCTTTTTTTATTTTAATTGGAAACATGCTGAAGTAGAAAAGTGGGAAAGTTTCTCTGTGAGAAAATCTCAGTGTTCTTAAACTGACCCGCGGTTAAAACATGTCAGTGTCTGTGTCAACATTGTTGTAGTCGACTCTTCGAAGTTTCCTGATGTTATGATGTAACTTATGATGTAATGATTTTATGACCTATACGTCATGAAATAAATCATCATAATGTACAACAACAAACATGTTACAACAATGAAAGAAACGTCATATTATACTATGTCGTTTTTTTCAAATTTTTGAAGTCATACTATACTATGTCATTTTTTTCACATTTTTGAAGTCATACTATACTATGTCGTTTTTTTTCACATTTGTGAAGTCATAATATACTATGTCGTTTTTTTGACATTTTTGAGGTCATACTATACTGTCGTTTTTTTGACATTTTTGAGGTCATACTATACTATGTCGTTTTTTTCAATTTTTTGAGATCATACTATACTATGTCGTTTTTTTGACATTTTTGAGGTCATACTATCCTATGTCGTTTTTTTGACATTTTTGAGGTCATACTATACTATGTCGTTTTTGGCGTTTTTTTTTCTATGTCGTTTTTTTTTTTTTGAAGTCATAATATACTATATCGTTTTTTTTTTGACATTTTGAGGTCATACTATACTATGTCGTTTTTTTTTCACATTTTTGAAGTCATAGTATACTATGTCGTTTTTTTCACTTTTTGGCGGTCATACTATACTATGTTGTTTTTTTTGACATTTTTGAGGTCATACTATACTATGTCGTTTTTTTTGACATTTTTAAGGTCATACTATACTATGTCGTTTTTTTCAATTTTTTGAGGTCATACTATACTATGTCGTTTTTTTCAGATTTTTGAAGTCATACTATACTATGTCGTTTTTTTTGACATTTTTGAGGTCATACTATACTATGTCGTTTTTTTAAATTTTTGAAGTCATACTATACTATGTCGTTTTTTTTCAATTTTTTGAAGTCATACTATACTATGTCGTTTTTTTCATATTTTGGAAGTCATACTATACTATGTCGTTTTTTTGACATTTTTGAGGTCATACTATACTATGTCGTTTTTTTGACATTTTTGAAGTCATACTATATTATGTCGTTTTTTTCAATTTTTGAGGTCATACTATACTATGTCGTTTTTTTGAAATTTTTGAGGTCATACTATACTATGTCGTTTTTTTCAATTTTTTGAAGTCATACTATACTATGTCGTTTTTTTGACATTTTTGAGGTCATACTATACTATGTCGTTTTTTTCACATTTTTGAGGTCATACTAAACTATGTCGTTTTTTCGACATTTTTGAGGTCATACTATACTATGTCGTTTTTTTGACATTTTTGAGGTCATACTATACTATACTATGTTTTTTTTCAATTTTTTGAAGTCATACTATACTATGTCGTTTTTTTTAACATTTTTGAGGTCATACTATACTATGTCGTTTTTTTTTGACATTTTTCAAGTCATACTATACTATGTCGTTTTTTTCACTTTTCGGCGGTCATACTATACTATGTCGTTTTTTTTCACTTTTTGAGCGTCATCATACTATACTATGTCGTTTTTTTTCAATTTTTGAGGTCATACTATACTATGTCGTTTTTTTCACTTTTCTGAGGTCATACTATACTATGTCGTTTTTTTCACATTTTTCAAGTCATACTATACTATGTCGTTTTTTTGACATTTTTGAGGTCATACTGTACTATGTCGTTTTTTACACATTTTTCAAGTCATACTATACTATGTCGTTTTTTTGACATTTTTGAGGTCATACTATACTATGTCGTTTTTTTGACATTTTTGAAGTCATACTATACTATGTCGTTTTTTTTCACATTTTGAGGTCATACTATACTATGTCGTTTTTTATTCACATTTTTGAGGTCATACTATACTATGTCGTTTTTTTCAATTTTTGAAGTCATACTATACTATGTCGTTTTTTTGACATTTTTGAGGTCATACTATACTATGTCGTTTTTTTTCAATTTTTGAGGTCATACTATACTATGTCGTTTTTTTCAATTTTTTGAAGTCATACTATACTATGTATGTTTTTTTTGACATTTTTGAGGTCATACTATACTATGTCGTTTTTTTCAATTTTTTGAGGTCATACTATACTATGTCGTTTTTTTGACATTTTTGAAGTCATACTATACTATGTCGTTTTTTTTTTTACATTTTTGAGGTCATACTATACTATGTCGTTTTTTTCACATTTTTGAGGTCATACTATACTATGTCGTTTTTTTCAATTTTTTGAGGTCATACTATACTATGTCGTTTTTTTGACATTTTTGAAGTCATACTATACTATGTCGTTTTTTTCACTTTTCGGTGGTCATAATATACTATGTCGTTTTTTTGACATTTTTGAAGTCATACTATACTATGTCGTTTTTTTCACATTTGTGAAGTCATACTATACTATGTCGTTTTTTTTTTCACGTTTTTTGGCGGTCATACTATACTATATCGCATTTTTTTTTTGACATTTTTGAGGTCATACTATACTATGTCGTTTTTTTTGACATTTTTGAGGTCATACTATACTATGTCGTTTTTTTCAATTTTTTGAGGTCATACTATACTATGTCGTTTTTTTTTTGACATTTTTGAGGTCATACTATACTATGTCGTTTTTTTCAATTTTTGAAGTCATACTATACTGTGTCGTTTTTTTCAATCTTTTGAAGTCATACTATACTATGTCGTTTTTTTGACATTTTTGAGGTCATACTATACTATGTCGTTTTTTTTTTCAATTTTTTGAGGTCATACTATACTATGTCGTTTTTTTTTTGACATTTTTGAGGTCATACTATACTATGTCGTTTTTTCAATTTTTGAAGTCATACTATACTATGTCGTCGTTTTTTTTTCAATCTTTTGAAGTCATACTATACTATGTCGTTTTTTTCAATTTTTGAGGTCATACTATACTATGTCGTTTTTTTCACTTTTCGGCGGTCATACTATACTATGTCGTTTTTTTGACATTTTTGAGGTCATACTATACTATGTCGTTTTTTTGACATTTTTGAGGTCATATTATACTATGTCGTTTTTTTTCACTTTTCGGCGGTCATACTATACTATGTCATTTTTTTGACATTTTTGAGGTCATACTATACTATGTGGTTTTTTTGACATTTTTGAGGTCATACTATACTATGTCGTTTTTTTCACATTTTTGAAGTCATACTATACTATGTCTTTTTTTTTGACATTTTTGAGGTCATACTATACTATGTCGTTTTTTTGACATTTTTGAGGTCATACTATACTATGTCGTTTTTTTCAATTTTTTGAGGTCATACTATACTATGTCGTTTTTTTGACATTTTTGAGGTCATACTATACTATGTCGTTTTTTTCAATTTTTTGAAGTCATACTATACTATGTCGTTTTTTTCAATTTTTTGAGGTCATACTATACTATGTCGTTTTTTTTTTTTTGACGTTTGTGAGGTCATACTATACTATGTCGTTTTTTTCAATTTTTGAGGTCATACTATACTATGTCGTTTTTTTGACATTTTTGAGGTCATACTATACTATGTCGTTTTTTTCAATTTTTTGAGATCATACTATACTATGTCGTTTTTTTGACATTTTTGAGGTCATACTATACTATGTCGTTTTTTTTGACATTTTTGAGGTCATACTATCCTATGTCGTTTTTTTGACATTTTTGAGGTCATACTATACTATGTCGTTTTTTTCACATTTGTGAAGTCATAGTATACTATGTCGTTTTTTTCACTTTTTGGCGGTCATACTATACTATGTTGTTTTTTTGACATTTTTGAGGTCATACTATACTATGTCGTTTTTTTGACATTTTTAAGGTCATACTATACTATGTCGTTTTTTTCAATTTTTTGAGGTCATACTATACTATGTCGTTTTTTTCAGATTTTTGAAGTCATACTATACTATGTCGTTTTTTTTTTTTGACTATGTCGCTTTTTTTTGAGGTCATACTATACTATGTCATACTATTTTTTAAAAATTTTTGAAGTCATACTATACTATGTCGCTTTTTTTTGACATTTTGAGGTCATACTATACTATGTCGTTTTTTTCACATTTTTGAGGTCATACTATACTATGTCGTTTTTTTCAATTTTTTGAAGTCATACTATACTATGTCGTTTTTTTAACATTTTTGAGGTCATACTATACTATGTCGTTTTTTTTTGACATTTTTCAAGTCATACTATACTATGTCGTTTTTTTCACTTTTCGGCGGTCATACTATACTATGTCGTTTTTTTCACTTTTCGGCGGTCATACTATACTATGTCGTTTTTTTCACATTTTTTGAGGTCATACTATACTATGTCGTTTTTTTCAATTTTTTGCAGTCATACTATACTATGTCGTTTTTTTGACATTTTTGAGGTCATACTATACTATGTCGTTTTTTTTCAATTTTTTGAGGTCATACTATACTATGTCGTTTTTTTCACTTTTCGGCGGTCATACTATACTATGTCGTTTTTTTGACATTTTTGAGGTCATACTGTACTATGTCGTTTTTTACACATTTTTCAAGTCATACTATACTATGTCGTTTTTTTGACATTTTTGAGGTCATACTATACTATGTCGTTTTTTTCAATTTTTTGAGGTCATACTATACTATGTCGTTTTTTTTACATTTTTGAGGTCATACTATACTATGTCGTTTATTCACATTTTTGAGGTCATACTATACTATGTCGTTTTTTGACATTTTTGAGGTCATACTATACTATGTCGTTTTTTTCACTTTTCGGTGGTCATAATATACTATGTCGTTTTTTTGACATTTTTGAAGTCATACTATACTATGTCGTTTTTTTCACATTTTTGAAGTCATACTATACTATGTCGTTTTTTTTAATTTTTTTGCGGTCATACTATACTATATCGCTTTTTTTTGACATTTTTGAAGTCATACTATACTTTTTCGACATTTTTGAGGTCATACTATACTATGTCGTTTTTTTTGACATTTTTGAGGTCATACTATACTATGTCGTTTTTTTCACTTTTCGGCGGTCATACTATACTATGTCGTTTTTTTCAATTTTTTGAGGTCATACTATACTATGTCGTTTTTTTGACATTTTTGAGGTCATACTATACTATGTCGTTTTTTTTAAATTTTTGAGGTCATACTATACTATGTCGTTTTTTTCACATTTTTGAGGTCATACTATACTATGTCGTTTTTTTCACATTTTTGAGGTCATACTATACTATGTCGTTTTTTTGACATTTTTGAGGTCATACTATACTATGTCGTTTTTTCACATTTTTGAGGTCATACTATACTATGTCGTTTTTTTGAAATTTTTGAGGTCATACTATACTATGTCGTTTTTTTCACTTTTTGAGGTCATACTATACTATGTCGTTTTTTTTGACATTTTTGAGGTCATACTGTACTATGTCGTTTTTTTCACATTTTTCAAGTCATACTATACTATGTCGTTTTTTTGACATTTTTGAGGTCATACTATACTATGTCGTTTTTTTGAAATTTTTTTTTTTCAATTTTTGAAGTCATACTATACTATGTCGTTTTTTTGACATTTTTGAAGTCATACTATACTATGTCGTTTTTTTTTACATTTTTGAGGTCATACTATACTATGTCGTTTTTTTCACATTTTTGAGGTCATACTATACTATGTCGTTTTTTTGACATTTTTGAGGTCATACTATACTATGTCGTTTTTTTTCACTTTTCGGTGGTCATAATATACTATGTCGTTTTTTTCACTTTTCGGCGGTCATAATATACTATGTCGTTTTTTTGACATTTTTGAAGTCATACTATACTATGTCGTTTTTTTCACATTTGTGAAGTCATACTATACTATGTCGTTTTTTTCACTTTTCGGCGGTCATACTATACTATGTCGTTTTTTTGACATTTTTGAAGTCATACTATACTATGTCGTTTTTTTCACTTTTCGGCGGTCATACTATACTATGTCGTTTTTTTTTGACATTTTTGAGGTCATACTATACTATGTCGTTTTTTTCACATTTTGGAAGTCATACTATACTATGTCGTTTTTTTGAATTTTTTGAAGTCATACTATACTATGTCCTTTTTTTTTTTGACATTTTTGAGGTCATACTATACTATGTCGTTTTTTTCAATTTTTTGAGGTCGTACTATACTATGTCGTTTTTTTGAAATTTTTGAGGTCATACTATACTATGTCGTTTTTTTGACATTTTTGAGGTCATACTATACTATGTCGTTTTTTTGACATTTTTGAGGTCATACTATACTATATCGTTTTTTTCAATTTTTTGAGGTCATACTATACTATGTCGTTTTTTTGACATTTGTGAGGTCATACTATACTATGTCGTTTTTTGACATTTTTGAGGTCATATTATACTATGTCGTTTTTTTGAAATTTTTGAGGTCATACTATACTATGTCGTTTTTTTGACATTTTTGAGGTCATACTATACTATGTCGTTTTTTTTCAATTTTTGAGGTCATACTATACTATGTCGTTTTTTTCACATTTTGGAAGTCATACTATACTATGTCGTTTTTTTGACATTTTTGAGGTCGTACTATACTATGTCGTTTTTTTCACTTTTCGGCGGTCATACTATACTATGTCGTTTTTTTGAAATTTTTGAGGTCATACTATACTATGTCGTTTTTTCACTTTTCTGCGGTCATACTATACTATGTCGTTTTTTTCAATTTTTGAGGTCATACTATACTATGTCGTTTTTTTTGACATTTTTGAGGTCATACTATACTATGTCGTTTTTTTTAAATTTTTGAAGTCATACTATACTATGTCGTTTTTTTTCACTTTTCGGCGGTCATACTATACTATGTCGTTTTTTTGACATTTTTGAGGTCATACTATACTATGTCGTTTTTTTCACATTTTGAGGTCATACTATACTATGTCGTTTTTTTTGAAATTTTTGAGGTCATACTATACTATGTCGTTTTTTTTTTTTCACATTTTGGAAGTCATACTATACTATGTCATACTATTTTTTTGTTTTTTTTTGAAGTCATACTATACTATGTCGTTTTTTTGACATTTTTGAGGTCATACTATACTATGTCGTTTTTTTCAATTTTTGAGGTCATACTATACTATGTCGTTTTTTTCAATTTTTGAGGTCATACTATACTATGTCGTTTTTTTGACGTTTGTGAGGTCATACTATACTATGTCGTTTTTTTCACATTTTTGAGGTCATACTATACTATGTCGTTTTTTTTGAAATTTTGAGGTCATACTATACTATGTCGCTTTTTTTTGACATTTTTGAGGTCATACTATACTATGTCGTTTTTTTTTCATTTTTTGAGGTCATACTATACTATGTCGCTTTTTTTCACATTTTGAAGTCATACTATACTATGTCGTTTTTTTTGACATTTTTGAGGTCATACTATACTATGTCGTTTTTTTCACTTTTTTGAGGTCATACTATACTATGTCGTTTTTTTGAAATTTTTGAGGTCATACTATACTATGTCGTTTTTTTCACATTTTTGAAGTCATACTATACTATGTCGTTTTTTCAATTTTTGAGGTCATACTATACTATGTCGTTTTTTTTTGACATTTTTGAGGTCATACTATACTATGTCGTTTTTTTCAATTTTTTGAAGTCATACTATACTGTGTCGTTTTTTTCAATCTTTTGAAGTCATACTATACTATGTCGTTTTTTGACATTTTTGAGGTCATACTATACCATGTCTTTTTTTTCAATTTTTTGAGGTCATACTATACTATGTCGTTTTTTTCACTTTTCGGCGGTCATACTATACTATGTCGTTTTTTTTAAATTTTTGAGGTCATACTATACTATGTCGTTTTTTTCACATTTTGGAAGTCATACTGTACTATGTCGTTTTTTTCAGATTTTTGAAGTCATACTATACTATGTCGTTTTTTTGACATTTTTGAGGTCATACTATACTATGTCGTTTTTTTCAATTTTTTGAAGTCATACTATACTATGTCGTTTTTTTTAACATTTTTGAGGTTATACTATACTATGTCGTTTTTTTTTGACATTTTTCAAGTCATACTATACTATGTCGTTTTTTCACTTTACTATACTATGTCGTTTTTTCATACTATACTATGTCATTTTTTTTTTAATATTTTTTGAAGGTCATACTATACTATGTCGTTTTTTTTTGACATTTTGAGGTCATACTGTACTATGTGCTTTTTTTTTTGACATTTTGAGGTCATACTATACTATGTCGTTTTTTTCAATTTTTTGAAGTCATACTATACTATGTCGTTTTTTTTTGACATTTTTGAGGTCATATATACTATGTCGTTTTTTTTGAAATTTTGAGGTCATACTATACTATGTCGTTTTTTTCACATTTTTGAAGTCATACTATACTATGTCGTTTTTTTTTAAATTTTTGAGGTCATACTATACTATGTCGTTTTTTTTTTTCACTTTTCATTTTTGCGGTCATACTATACTATGTCGTTTTTTTTGACATTTTTGAGGTCATACTATACTATGTCGTTTTTTTCACTTTTCGGCGGTCATACTATACTATGTCGTTTTTTTTTCAATTTTTTGAGGTCATACTATACTATGTCGTTTTTTTTTTGACATTTTTGAGGTCATACTATACTATGTCGTTTTTTTAAATTTTTTGAGGTCATACTATACTATATTTTCGTTTCGTTTTTTCACTTTTTCGGCGGTCATACTATACTATGTCGTTTTTTTGACATTTTTGAGGTCATACTATACTATGTCGTTTTTTCACATTTTTGAGGTCATACTATACTATGTCGTTTTTTTCACATTTTTGAGGTCATACTATACTATGTCGTTTTTTTTTACATTTTTGAGGTCATACTATACTATGTCGTTTTTTTGAAATTTTTGAGGTCATACTATACTATGTCGTTTTTTTCACATTTTTGAAGTCATACTATACTATGTCGTTTTTTTGAATTTTTTGAAGTCATACTATACTATGTCGTTTTTTTTGACATTTTTGAGGTCATACTATACTATGTCGTTTTTTTCAATTTTTGAGGTCATACTATACTATGTCGTTTTTTTGAAATTTTTGAGGTCATACTACTATACTATATGTCGCTTTTTTTTCACATTTTTGAAGTCATACTATACTATGTCGTTTTTTTCAATTTTTTGAGATCATACTATACTATGTCGTTTTTTTGACGTTTGTGAGGTCATACTATACTATGTGGTTTTTTTGACATTTGTGAGGTCATACTATACTATGTCGTTTTTTCACATTTTTGAGGTCATATTATACTATGTCGTTTTTTTTTTTTGAAATTTTTGAGGTCATACTATACTATATCGTTTTTTTGACATTTTGAGGTCATACTATACTATGTCGTTTTTTTTCACATTTTTGAAGTCATACTATACTATATCGCTTTTTTTGACATTTTGAGGTCGTACTATACTATACTCGTCTTTTTTTTCACATTTTTTGAGGTCATACTATATACTATGTCGTTTTTTTGAAATTTTTGAGGTCATACTATACTATGTCGTTTTTTTTGACATTTTTGAGGTCATACTATACTATGTCGTTTTTTTTTCAATTTTTTGAAGTCATACTATACTATGTCGTTTTTTTCAATCTTTTGAAGTCTTACTATACTATGTCGTTTTTTTGACATTTTTGAGGTCATACTATACCATGTCGTTTTTTTCAATTTTTTGAGGTCATACTATACTATGTCGTTTTTTTTCACATTTTTGAAGTCATACTATACTATGTCGTTTTTTTTGAAATTTTTGAGGTCATACTATACTATGTCGTTTTTTTCACATTTTTGAAGTCATACTATACTATGTCGTTTTTTTGAAATTTTTGAGGTCATACTATACTATGTCGTTTTTTTCACTTTTTTTGGTCATACTATACTATGTCGTTTTTTTGACATTTTTGAGGTCATACTATACTATGTCGTTTTTTTCACTTTTCGGCGGTCATACTATACTATGTCGTTTTTTTTAAATTTTTGAGGTCATACTATACTATGTCGTTTTTTTGACATTTTTGAGGTCATACTATACTATGTCGTTTTTTAAATTTTTTGAGGTCATACTATACTATGTCGTTTTTTTCACTTTTCGGCGGTCATACTATACTATGTCGTTTTTTTTTGACATTTTTGAGGTCATACTATACTATGTCGTTTTTTTTTTTCACATTTTTGAGGTCATACTATACTATGTATGTTTTTTTACATTTTTGAGGTCATACTATACTATGTCGTTTTTTTGAAATTTTTGAGGTCATACTATACTATGTCGTTTTTTTCACATTTTGGAAGTCATACTATACTATGTCGTTTTTTTGAATTTTTTGAAGTCATAATATACTATGTCGTTTTTTTTGACATTTTTGAGGTCATACTATACTATGTCGTTTTTTTCAATTTTTTGAGGTCATACTATACTATGTCGTTTTTTTGAAATTTTTTGAGGTCATACTATACTATGTCGTTTTTTCACATTTTTGAAGTCATACTATACTATGTCGTTTTTTTGACATTTTTGAGGTCATACTATACTATGTCGTTTTTTTTGACATTTTTGAGGTCATACTATACTATATCATTTTTTTCAATTTTTTGAGGTCATACTATACTATGTCGTTTTTTTGACATTTTTGAGGTCATACTATACTATGTCGTTTTTTTCAATTTTTGAAGTCATACTATACTATGTCGTTTTTTTCAATTTTTTGAGATCATACTATACTATGTCGTTTTTTTGACATTTTTGAGGTCATACTATACTATGTCGTTTTTTTGAAATTTTTGAGGTCATACTATACTATGTCGTTTTTTTCAATTTTTTGAAGTCATACTATACTATGTCGTTTTTTTTTGACATTTTTGAGGTCATACTGTACTATGTGTTTTTTTGACATTTTTGAGGTCATACTATACTATGTCGTTTTTTTCACATTTCGGAAGTCATACTATACTATGTCGTTTTTTTGAAATTTTTGAGGTCATACTATACTATGTCGTTTTTTTCACATTTTGAAGTCATACTATACTATGTCGTTTTTTTGACATTTTTGAGGTCATACTATACTATGTCGTTTTTTTGACATTTTTGAAGTCATACTATACTATGTCGTTTTTTTCACTTTTCGGCGGTCATACTATACTATGTCGTTTTTTTGACATTTTTGAGGTCATACTATACTATGTCGTTTTTTCACATTTTTCAAGTCATACTATACTATGTCGTTTTTTTGACATTTTTGAGGTCATACTATACTATGTATATATTTTTTTTCAATTTTTGAGGTCATACTATACTATGTCGCTTTTTTTTGAAATTTTTGAGGTCATACTATACTATGTCGCTTTTTTTTCACATTTTGAAGTCATACTATACTATGTCGTTTTTTTGACATTTTTGAGGTCATACTATACTATGTCGTTTTTTTGACATTTTGAGGTCATACTATACTATATCGTTTTTTTCAATTTTTTGAGGTCATACTATACTATGTCGTTTTTTTGACATTTTTGAGGTCATACTATACTATGTGTCTTTTTTCAATTTTTGAAGTCATATACTATACTATGTCGCTTTTTTTTTCAATTTTTTGAGATCATACTATACTATGTCGTTTTTTTGACATTTTTGAGGTCATACTATACTATGTCGTTTTTTTTGACATTTTTGAGGTCATACTATACTATGTCGTTTTTTTCACATTTTTGAGGTCATATTATACTATGTCGTTTTTTTTGAAATTTTTGAGGTCATACTATATATATGTCGCATACTATATGTTTTTTTGACATTTTTGAGGTCATACTATACTATGTCGTTTTTTTGAAATTTTTGAGGTCATTCTATACTATGTCGTTTTTTTCACTTTTCGGAAGTCATACTATACTATGTCGTTTTTTTGAAATTTTTGAGGTCATACTATACTATGTCGTTTTTTTCAATTTTTGAGGTCATAATATACTATGTCGTTTTTTTTTTGACATTTTTGAGGTCATACTATACTATGTTTTCAATTTTTTTTCAATTTTTTGAAGTCATACTATACTGTGTCGTTTTTTTCAATCTTTTGAAGTCATACTATACTATGTCGTTTTTTTGACATTTTTGAGGTCATACTATACCATGTCGTTTTTTTCAATTTTTTGAGGTCATACTATACTATGTCGTTTTTTTGAATTTTTTGAGGTCATACTATACTATGTCGTTTTTTTCACATTTTGGAAGTCATACTGTACTATGTCGTTTTTTTCAGATTTTTGAAGTCATACTATACTATGTCGTTTTTTTGACATTTTTGAGGTCATACTATACTATGTCGTTTTTTTCAATTTTTCAAGTCATACTATACTATGTCGTTTTTTTTTGACAATTTTCAAGTCATACTATACTATGTCGTTTTTTTCACTTTTCGGCGTTCATACTATACTATGTCGTTTTTTTAACATTTTTGAAGGTCATACTATACTATGTCGTTTTTTTGACATTTTTGAGGTCATACTATACTATGTCGTTTTTTTCAATTTTTTGAAGTCATACTATACTATGTCGTTTTTTTTTTACATTTTTGAGGTCATACTGTACTATGTGTTTTTTTGACATTTTTGAGGTCATACTATACTATGTCGTTTTTTTGAAATTTTTGAGGTCATACTATACTATGTCGTTTTTTTTCACATTTCGGAAGTCATACTATACTATGTCGTTTTTTTGAAATTTTGAGGTCATACTATACTATGTCGTTTTTTTCACATTTTTGAAGTCATACTATACTATGTCGTTTTTTTTGACATTTTTGAGGTCATACTATACTATGTCGTTTTTTTGACATTTTTGAAGTCATACTATACTATGTCGTTTTTTTCACTTTTTTTGAGGTCATACTATACTATGTCGTTTTTTTGACATTTTTGAGGTCATACTATACTATGTCGTTTTTTTTCACATTTTTCAAGTCATACTATACTATGTCGTTTTTTTGACATTTTTGAGGTCATACTATACTATGTCGTTTTTTTCAATTTTTTGAAGTCATACTATACTATGTCGTTTTTTTCACATTTTTCAAGTCATATTATACTATTTTTTTTTTTTCACATTTGTGAAGTCATACTATACTATATGTCGTTTTTTTCACTTTTCTGCGGTCATACTATACTATGTCGTTTTTTTGACATTTTTGAAGTCATTCTATACTATGTCGTTTTTTTCACTTTTCGGCGGTCATACTATACTATGTCGTTTTTTTTTTCACTTTTTTTGAGGTCATACTATACTATATCGCTATTTTTTTGACATTTTTGAAGTCATACTATACTATGTCGTCGTTTTTTTTCACTTTTCGAATTTTTGGTCATACTATACTATGTCGTTTTTTTGACATTTTTGAAGTCATACTGTACTATGTCGTTTTTTTCAGATTTTTGAAGTCATACTATACTATGTCGTTTTTTTGACATTTTTGAGGTCATACTATACTATGTCGTTTTTTCAATTTTTGAAGTCATACTATACTATGTGATTTTTTTTTTAACATTTTTGAGGTCATACTATACTATGTCGTTTTTTTTTGACATTTTTGAAGTCATACTATACTATGTCGTTTTTTTCACTTTTCGGCGTTCATACTATAATATGTCGTTTTTTTAACATTTTTGAAGGTCATACTATACTATGTCATTTTTTTGACATTTTTGAGGTCATACTGTACTATGTGTTTTTTTTGACATTTTTGAGGTCATACTATACTATGTCGTTTTTTTCAATTTTTTGAAGTCATACTATACTATGTCGTTTTTTTTTTGACATTTTTGAGGTCATACTATACTATGATGTTTTTTTGAAATTTTTGAGGTCATACTATACTATGTCGTTTTTTTCACATTTTGGAAGTCATACTATACTATGTCGTTTTTTTGAAATTTTTGAGGTCATACTATACTATGTCGTTTTTTTCACATTTTTGAGGTCATACTATACTATGTCGTTTTTTTTGACATTTTTTGAGGTCATACTATACTATGTCGTTTTTTTGACATTTTTGAGGTCATACTATACTATGTCGTTTTTTTCACTTTTCGGCGGTCATACTATACTATGTCGTTTTTTTGACATTTTTGAGGTCATACTATACTATGTCGTTTTTTTCAATTTTTTGAGGTCATACTATACTATGTCGTTTTTTCACATTTTTGAGGTCATACTATACTATGTCGTTTTTTTTTTGACATTTTTGAAGTCATACTATACTATGTCGTTTTTTCGACATTTTTGAGGTCATACTATACTATGTCGTTTTTTTTGACATTTTTGAGGTCATACTATACTATGTCGTTTTTTTTGACATTTTTGAAGTCATACTGTACTATGTCGTTTTTTTCACATTTTTGAGGTCATACTATACTATGTCGTTTTTTTTGACATTTTTGAAGTCATACTATACGATGTCGTTTTTTTAACTTTTCGGTGGTCATACTATACTATGTCGTTTTTTTGACATTTTTGAAGTCATAGTATACTATGTCGTTTTTTTGAAATTTTTGAGGTCATACTATACTATGTCGTCGCTTTTTTTCACTTTTTGAGGTCATACTATACTATGTCGTTTTTTTTTTGAAATTTTTGAGGTCATACTATACTATGTCGTTTTTTTCAAATTTTTGAAGTCATACTATACTATGTCGTTTTTTTGACATTTTTGAGGTCATACTATACTATGTCGACATTTTTTTTTTCAATTTTTTCAATTTTTGAGGTCATACTATACTATGTCTTTTTTTTCACTTTTGGTGGTCATACTATACTATGTCGTTTTTTTGACATTTTTGAGGTCATACTGTACTATTTCGTTTTTTTCACATTTTTGAAGTCATACTATACTATGTCGTTTTTTTCACTTTTCGGCGGTCATAATATACTATGTCGTTTTTTTTGACATTTTTGAAGTCATACTATACTATGTCGTTTTTTTGACATTTTTGAAGTCATACTATACTATGTCGTTTTTTTGACGTTTTTGAGGTCATGCTGTACTATGTCGTTTTTTTCACATTTTTCAAGTCATACTATACTATGTCGTTTTTTTGACATTTTTGAGGTCATACTATACTATGTCGTTTTTTTCAATTTTTTGAGGTCATACTATACTATGTCGTTTTTTTCACATTTTTGAGGTCATACTATACTATGTCGTTTTTTTGACATTTTTGAAGTCATCCTATACTATGTCGTTTTTTTGACATTTTTGAGGTCATACTATACTATGTCGTTTTTTTTGACATTTTTGAGGTCATACTATTTTATGTCGTTTTTTTGACATTTTTGAGGTCATACTATACTGTCGTTTTTTTCAATCTTTTGAAGTCATACTATACTATGTCGTTTTTTTCACATTTTTGAGGTCATACTATACTATGTCGTTTTTTTCACTTTTCGGCGGTCATACTATACTATGTTGTTTTTTTTGAAATTTTTGAAGTCATACTATACTATGTCGTTTTTTTGACATTTTTGAGGTCATACTATACTATGTTGTTTTTTGACATTTTGAGGTCATACTATACTATGTCCTTTTTTCCATTTTTTTTCACACGTTTTTTGAGGTCATACTATACTATATATCGTTTTTTTCAATTTTTTTTCACATTTTTGAGGTCATACTATACTATGTCGTTTTTTTGATTTTTTGAGGTCATACTATACTATGTCGTTTTTTTCACATTTTTGAAGTCATACTATACTATGTCGTTTTTTTGACATTTTTGAGGTCATACTATACTATGTCGTTTTTTTTAAATTTTTGAAGTCATACTATACTATGTCGCATTTTTTTTTGACATTTTGAGGTCATACTATACTATGTCGTTTTTTTCACATTTTTTGAAGTCATACTATACTATGTCTTTTTTTTTGACATTTTTGAGGTCATACTATACTATGTCGCTTTTTTTGAATTTTTGAGGTCATACTATACTATGTCGCTTTTTTTTTTTTTTGAGGTCATTTATACTATGTGTTGTTTTTTGACATTTTTGAGGTCATACTATACTATGTCGTTTTTTTTTTTTTTTCAGATTTTTGAAGTCATACTATACTACTATATACGCTTTTTTTTCACATTTTTGAGGTCATACTATACTATGTCGTTTTTTTTGACATTTTTGAGGTCATACTATACTATGTCGTTTTTTCATTTTGACATACTATACTATGTCATACTATTTTTTTTTTCAGATTTTTGAAGTCATACTATACTATGTCGTTTTTTTTCACTTTTTGAGGTCATACTATACTATGTCGTTTTTTTGACATTTTGAGGTCATACTATACTATGTCGATTTTTTTTTCACTTTTTGATGTCGGTCATACTATACTATGTCGTTTTTTTTGACATTTTTGAGGTCATACTATACTATGTCGTTTTTTTTTACATTTTTGCGGTCATACTATACTATGTCGTTTTTTTGACATTTTTGAGGTCATACTATACTATGTCGCTTTTTCACTTTTGAGGTCATACTATACTATGTCGCTTTTTTTTCAATTTTTTGAGGTCATACTATACTTAGTTTTTTTGATTTTTGGTCATACTATACTATGTCGTTTTTTCACATTTTTGAGGTCATATTATACTATGTCGCTTTTTTTTGACATTTTTTGAGGTCATACTATACTATGTCGTTTTTTTTGACATTTTTGAGGTCATACTATACTATGTCGTTTTTTCACATTTTTGAGGTCATACTATACTATGTCGTTTTTTTGACACTTTTTTGAGGTCATACTATACTATGTCGCTTTTTTTTCACTTTTTTGAAGTCATACTATACTATGTAGTTTTTTTTGACATTTTGAGGTCATACTATACTATGTCGTTTTTTTCACATTTTTTGAAGTCATACTATACTATGTCGCTTTTTTTTCACATTTTTGAGGTCATACTATACTATGTCGTTTTTTCAATTTTTTGGTCATCATACTATACTATGTCGTTTTTTTGACATTTTTGAGGTCATACTATACTATGTCGCTTTTTTTTTTTTTGCGGTCATAATATACTATTTCGTTTTTTGACATTTTTGAGGTCATACTATACTATGTC
Organism: Polydactylus sextarius; assembly: GCA_016801845.1. Lineage (NCBI taxonomy): Eukaryota > Metazoa > Chordata > Actinopteri > Polynemidae > Polydactylus > Polydactylus sextarius. Next base: position 1,705,188 of record CM028931.1, on the reverse strand, counting down.
GCTTTTTTTTCAGATTTTTTTTTACTATACTATGTCGTTTTTTTTTTTGAGGTCATGAGGTATACTATGTCATTTTTTTTTGACATTTTTGAGGTCATACTATACTATGTCGTTTTTTTTTTCATTTTTGAAGTCATACTATACTATGTCGTTTTTTTTGACATTTTTGAGGTCATACTATACTATGTCGCTTTTTTTGACATTTTTGAGGTCATACTATACTATGTCGCTTTTTTTTTCAATTTTTGAGGTCATACTATACTATGTCGCTTTTTTTTCACATTTTTGAGGTCATACTATACTATGTCGTTTTTTTGACATTTTTGAGGTCATACTATATACTATGTCGCTTTTTTTGTCATTTTTGAAGTCATACTATAGGTATATGTCGTTTTTTTCACATTTTTGAGGTCATACTATACTATGTCGTTTTTTTGACATTTTTGAGGTCATACTATATACTATGTCGCTTTTTTTCACATTTTTGAGGTCATACTATACTATGTCGCTTTTTTTTGACATTTTGAGGTCATACTATACTATGTCGTTTTTTTTTTTTTTTGACTATTTTTGAGGTCATACTATACTATGTCTATTTTTTTTCACATTTTTGAGGTCATACTATACTATGTCGCTTTTTTTTGAATTTTTTGAGGTCATACTATACTATGTCGTTTTTTTAAGCATTTTTTTTTTACTATACTATGTCGTTTTTTCACATTTTTGAGGTCATACTATACTATGTCGCTTTTTTTTCACATTTTTGAGGTCATACTATACTATGTCGTCATTTTTTTGAATTTTTTGAGGTCATACTATACTATGTGTTTTTTTTTTTCACATTTTTGAGGTCATACTATACTATGTCGTTTTTTTGACATTTTTGAGGTCATACTATACTATGTGGTTTTTTGGCGTTTTTTTTTTGACATTTTTTGAGGTCATACTATACTATGTCGTTTTTTTCACATTTTTGAGGTCATACTATACTATGTCGCTTTTTTTCACATTTTGAGGTCATACTATACTATGTCGTTTTTTTTTTGACATTTTGAGGTCATACTATACTATATATGTCATTTTTTTTTTTTTTTTTGAGGTCATACTATACTATGTATACTTTTTTTGACATTTTTGAGGTCATACTATACTATGTCGTTTTTTTCACATTTTTGAGGTCATACTATACTATGTAGTTTTTTTTCACATTTTTGAGCGGTCATACTATACTATATGTCGTTTTTTCACACTTTTTGAGGTCATACTATACTATGTCGCTTTTTTTTTTTACTTTTCTGAGGTCATAATATACTATGTCGTTTTTTTGACGTTTGTGAGGTCATACTATACTATGTGGTTTTTTTGACATTTTTGAGGTCATACTATACTATGTCGTTTTTTTGACATTTTTGAGGTCATACTATACTATGTCGTTTTTTTTCACATTTTTGAGGTCATACTATACTATGTCGTTTTTTTTTCACATTTTGAGGTCATACTATACTATATCGCTTTTTTTCACATTTTTGAGGTCATACTATACTATGTCGCTTTTTTTTCAATTTTTTTGAGGTCATACTATACTATGTCGCTTTTTTTCACATTTTTTGAAGTCATACTATACTATGTCGCTTTTTTTCACATTTTTGAGGTCATACTATACTATGTCGCTTTTTTTTTCACTTTTTTGAGGTCATACTATACTATGTCGCGTTTTTTTTGACATTTTTGAGGTCATACTATACTATGTCGTTTTTTCACATTTTTTCATTATACTATGTCGTTTTTTGACATTTTTGTCATACTATACTATGTCGTTTTTTCACTTTTTTTTTTACTATGTCGTTTTTTTGAAATTTTTGAGGTCATACTATACTATGTCGTTTTTTCAATTTTTTGAGGTCATTTATACTATATCGCTTTTTTTGAAGGTCATACTATACTATGTCGTTTTTTTTTACATTTTTGAGGTCATACTATACTATGTCGTTTTTTTGAATTTTTGAGGTCATACTATACTATGTGAATTTTTTTTTTACTACACTTTTTGAGGTCATACTATACTATATACGCTTTTTTTCAATTTTTTGAGGTCATACTATACTATGTCGTTTTTTTCACATTTTTGAGGTCATACTATACTATGTCGTTTTTTTTCATTTTTTTTGAAGTCATACTATACTATGTCGCTTTTTTGACATTTTTTGAGGTCATACTATACTATGTCGTTTTTTTTGAATTTTTTTGAAGTCATACTATACTATGTCGCTTTTTTTTGACTTTTTTTGAGGTCATACTATACTATGTATTTTTTTTTGACATTTTTTTGGTTTTTTTCGCGTTTTTTTGAGGTCATACTATACTATGTCGCTTTTTTTCATTTTTTGAGGTCATACTATACTATGTCGTTTTTTTTTTCACATTTTTGAGGTCATACTATACTATGTCGTTTTTTTTTGACATTTTTGAGGTCATATACTATACTATGTCGCTTTTTTTTTCAATTTTTTTGAGGTCATACTATACTATGTCGCTTTTTTTTTGAATTTTTTGAGGTCATACTATACTATGTCGTTTTTTCACATTTTTGAGGTCATACTATACTATGTCGTTTTTTGAACATTTTGAGGTCATACTATACGTTTTTTGACATATGTCGTTTTTTCATTTTTTGAGGTCATACTATACTATGTCGCTTTTTTTGACATTTTTGAGGTCATACTATATACTATGTCGTTTTTTTGACATTTTGAGGTCATACTATACTATGTCGTTTTTTTGACATTTTGAGGTCATACTATACTATGTCGTTTTTTGACATTTTTGAGGTCATACTATACTATGTCGTTTTTTTTCATTTTTTGAAGTCATACTATACTATGTCGTTTTTTTTTGACATTTTGAAGTCATACTATACTATGTCGTTTTTTTCAATTTTTTTGAGGTCATACTATACTATGTCGTTTTTTTTTTTGACATTTTTGAGGTCATACTATACTATGTAGACATTTTTTTTTTTCAATTTTTTTGAGGTCATACTATACTATGTCGTTTTTTTTCACATTTTTGAGGTCATACTATACTATGTCGTTTTTTTCAATCATTTTTTTCATACTATACTATGTCGTTTTTTGAGGTCATACTATACTATGTCGATTTTTTTTCACATTTTTGAGGTCATACTATACTATATCGTTTTTTCACATTTTTGAGGTCATACTATACTATGTCGCTTTTTTTTTTGACATTTTTTGAGGTCATACTATACTATGTCGTTTTTTTTTGACATTTTTTGAGGTCATACTATACTATGTCGTTTTTTTGACATTTTTGAGGTCATACTATACTATGTCGTTTTTTTTCACATTTTTGAGGTCATACTATACTATGTCGTTTTTTTCAATTTTTTGAAGTCATACTATACTATGTCGTTTTTTGACATTTGACATTTTTGAGGTCATACTATACTATATCGTTTTTTTCACATTTTTGAGGTCATACTATACTATGAAGTCATACTATACTATATCGTTTTTTTCATTTTTTTGAGGTCATACTATACTATGTCGCTTTTTTTTGACATTTTTTGAGGTCATACTATACTATGTCGTTTTTTTTCACATTTTGAGGTCATACTATATTGAGGTCATACTATGTCGTTTTTTTTTTTTCACTTTTGAAGTCATACTATACTATGTCGTTTTTTTGACATTTTGAGGTCATACTATACTATGTCGTTTTTTTTCACATTTTTGAAGTCATACTATACTATGTTTTTTTTTTGACATTTTTGAGGTCATATTTATTTTTTTCAATTTTTAATATACTCACTTTTTTTGTTTTTTCATTTTTGAAGTCATACTATACTATGTCTATGTTTTTTGACATTTTTGAGGTCATACTATACTGTCGTTTTTTCATATTTTTGAAGTCATACTATACTATGTCGTTTTTTAGAGCATTTTTGAAGTCATACTATACTATGTCGTTTTTTTGACATTTTTGATAGTCATACTATACTATGTCGCACTATACTATGTTTTTTGAGAAACGCAATTTTTGAAGTCATACTATACTATGTCGCTTTTTTTTGACATTTTTTGAAGTCATACTATACTATGTCGTTTTTTTGACATTTTTGAGGTCATACTATACTATGTCGTTTTTTTTGACATTTTTGAGGTCATACTATACTATGTCGTTTTTTTGACATTTTTGAGGTCATACTATACTATGTCGTTTTTTCGACAGGTTTTTGAAGTCATACTGAATATACTATGTCGCTTTTTTTTGACATTTTTTGAGGTCATACTATACTATGTCGTTTTTTTTTTGGTGGTCATTTTTGAAGTCATGAATCATGCCTATACTATGTCGTTTTTGACATTTTTGAGGTCATACTATACTATGTCGTTTTGACATTTTTGAGGTCATTTTTTCGTCTTTTTTTCATAGTTATACTATATATCATTTTTTGATTTTGAGGTCATACTATATTATGTCGTTTTTTTTCACATTTTTTTAAAGTCAGTATGACCTCAAAAATGTTACAAAAAAAAAAACACATACTATAATCTGTCATTTTTTTGACGTGTTTGAGGTCGTACTATTTGATTGCTACTTTACAGTTTCATCTGAATCATTCAAACTTTTATTTCTTTCATTGAAAACAAAGAGAATGAAACATTTTGTTTTTTATGTTTTTAATTAAAATATTCTTTCCAAAACAAAACAATGTTTTTCAGAAATAAAACGCATCTTTAATTATAATTAATTTAATTATTTAGTTACATCATCTATTTGTAAAAACAATAAATTAACTAACTGTCTCGTTTCCATCAAATCAACAAACAAACTTTTTTTTTTTATTATTAGTATTAAATAATTAACAATATTTGAATAAATAAACAATAACAAACAATATTATTATTTATCTAGTTATTATATAAAATAATACCACATTTAAATATATTATTTATTTCTTATAGTTCGATTTATATCTTTATTTAATATTGTTAAAAAATAAAAATAACAATACAAACTAATTATTTTATCTACTATAACAACAAATAAATCAATCAATAAAATATCAGAATTATTTAATTTTACATAGACAAAAACTTCTTTTTTTTCATTAAATAAATTGTTTATTTAGATTCTGAGATTTTCAAAATAAAAGTCTGGTTCTGTTTGTTTTCTTTACCTCGGCGGTCAGAGGTCAGAGGTCATGGCGTCCTGTATCTGTCTGCTGAGCTCAGCGATGATGCGGTCGTCATGGTGATAGACGCCGGTCCTCAGCAGCGCGTCTCTCTCCTCCAACAGGCGGCTCAGGTGTTCGCCGGCGTCGCTGGGGGCGGGGCCCGAGGCAGAGGGGGCGTGGCCTGACCGGCCGTCCTGCTGCTTCAGCCTGAGAATCAAACGAGCAAAGTAAACGAAGGAGGATCATTGATTATCGATCAGGCGATCGTCCGGTGGCGTCGTCACCTGTTCAGCTCGTTCCTGACGTCGTCCAGCTCCCGTCGATCCTGTCGGACCGCCTCCTTCTCCTCCGTTGCTAGGTAACGCAGCCTCATGGCCTCCAGCTCCGCCTGCTGCTTCTTCAGACGCGTCATGGCGTTTTCCTGCTCGCGCTGAAAAAAACAACAAACCATTATTTCGCCGAATGAAACCAGACCGGCGACTGTTTTCCTCCGTCGTGAGAACAGAAAGAAAAACGTCATAAAAACGTCCTAAAGGTCGTATTTCTCTCAGCAGGAAAATTACCCAGAATGCCGCAGCGGGCTGGTCTGTAAATCACAGAAAACGTCTGGTCTGATCTGAGGTCAGAGTTTCTGAAGAACAAACGTTTATTTAAATGATCGTCAGCGTTTTACCATCGAACCGTTCGTCACATTTAACGTAGAGTCACGATCTCATGATGAGCTCAACGTTTCAAGTTTTATGCTAACGTTAGCCATGCTAAAGGTTAGCGATGTGAAATGTTGGCGATGCTAAGCATCACAAGTGTTAGAGATGCTGAACATTAGATGATGTTGATGTTTAGCATTACAGATGCTAAATGTTAGCAATGCTAAACATTAGTGAATTTATCTGTTAATAATGCTAAACATTAGAGATGCTAAGTATTAGCAATGCTAAAAGTTAGAGATGCTAATTGTTAGCGAAGCAAAACATTAAAGATGCTAATGTAACTTATGCTAATTGTTAGAGATGCTAAATATATTGAATGTTAGCAATGCTAAACATTAGCTATAAGTGTTAGCGATGCTAAGTGTTGACGATGCCAAACAATGGCAATGTTAAACGTTATAGATGCTAAATGTTAGCAATGCTAAACATTAGCTGTAAGTGTTAGCGATGCTAATGGACCCAAATAATCCTGACTTACATTTCTATCATCAAACATATATTATAATCGCTTGTTGAATAGTTACATCATGAGGCGTCGTGTCGTGATCAAACGTCGTCGCTTTAACTGACGAGTGACGGGTGAAGCGAACGTGTTAGCCGCTACGCTAACGCTAACGCTAATGGAACGAAAAGACGCAAAAACAAAACGAACCGAGACGAGAAGTGATGTAAGAATGTGTCTGTGTTGTGACACAGAACAGAACCAACGGCTGATTCTGGATGAGAAACACACACACACACACACACACACACACACACACACACACACACACACACACACACACACACACACACACACACACACACACACACACGGAAAGCTTCCATTTTCACACGCCTGATCTACTCACAGTAAAAAAAGAAGAAAAAAAGAAGTGAAAACACACACAATCTCTCATGAACACATCAGTCTCACACACACACACACACACACACACACACACACACACACACACACACACACACACACACACACACACACACACACACACACACACACACACACACACACACACACACACACACACGGCGTGTTGACTCAGGCGGTCTCTCTGGACCATTAGCCGTCTGTGTTTCAGGCCGTTTTCAGGCTAATTACTAGAAAAACAAACAGACTAAACATTTTGTGTGGTGTCGACTGCCAACGACAACCTGAGAACGAGCCTGAAACAATTAGAGGACGAGGTGATAGCGAGGCCTCGGTGGAGGACCGCGGCCCGCGACTGAAGCTAAAAAACCAAAAAAACTACATTAACTCCGAGTCCCGACGTGGACGATCGCACCCATCCATCTCCCACAATCCTCGGCTGACGACGGCGTCGCCACGGCAGCAGTTTGACGTCTTTGTCTCCTCGATTTATAAAAAAAATTAGAAAAATTAATTAACGACGAAACTGTTACTGAAACATTTAAATAAAACGTTGACGAGTTTCTGACGGAACGTTCTCCTAACGGAACGTTCTCCTAACGGAACGTTCCTCTAACGGAACGTTCCTCTGACGGAACGTTCTCCTAACGGAACGTTCCTCTGACAGAACGTTCCTCTAATGGTCTCAAAGTCTCAGTATCTGGGGGTCTCTGGGTCTCGTGTTAAATCTCCACCGTTTTCAGGTCGAGTCTACGGTGGAAACGTCTCGGTCTCTGGGGGTCTCAGGGTCTCAGTCTCTGGGGGTCTCAGGGTCTCAGTCTCTGGGGGTCTGTGGGTCTCAGTCTCTGGGGGTCTCTGGGTCTCGGTCTCTGGGGTCTTGGTCTCTGGGGGTCTCGTGTTAAATCTCCACCCTCTTCAGGTCTACGGTGGAAACGTCTCTGTCTCTGTCTCTGGGGGTCTCTGGGTCTTGGTCTCTGGGGGTCTCTGGGTCTCAGTCTCTGGGTCTTGGTCTCGGGGGGTCTCTGGGTCTCAGTCTCTGGGTCTTGGTCTCGGGGGGTCTCTGGGTCTCGTGTTAAATCTCCACCCTCTTCAGGTCTACGGTGGAAACGTCTCTGTCTCTGTCTCTGGGGGTCTCTGGGTTTTGGTCTCTGGGGGTCTTGGTCTCTGGGGGTCTATGGGTCTTAGTCTCTGGGGGTCTTGGTCTCTGGGGGTCTTGGTCTCTGGGGGTCTCTGGGTCTCGTGTTAAATCTCCACCCTCTTCAGGTCTACGGTGGAAACGTCTCTGTCTCTGGGTCTTGGTCTCTGGGGGTCTATGGGTCTCAGTCTCTGGGTCTCGGTCTCTGGGGGTCTCTGGGTCTCGTGTTAAATCTCCACCCTCTTCAGGTCTACGGTGGAAACGTCTCTGTCTCTGGGTCTTGGTCTCTGGGGGTCTCTGGGTCTTGGTCTCTGGGTCTCAGTCTCTAGGTCTTGGTCTCTGGGTCTCGGTCTCTGGGGGTCTTGGTCTCGGGGGGTCTATGGGTCTTGGTCTCTGGGTCTCGTGTTAAATCTCCACCCTCTTCAGGTCTACGGTGGAAACGTCTCTGTCTCTGTCTCTGGGGGTCTCTGGGTCTTGGTCTCTGTCTCTGGGGGTCTTGGTCTCTGGGGGTCTCTGGGTCTCAGTCTCTGGGGGTCTTGGTCTCTGGGGGTCTCTGGGTCTCGTGTTAAATCTCCACCCTCTTCAGGTCTATGGTGGAAACGTCTCTGTCTTTGTCTCTGGGGGTCTCTGGGTCTTGGTCTCTAGGTCTTGGTCTCTGGGGGTCTTGGTCTCTGGGGGTCTCTGGGTCTTGGTCTCTGGGGGTCTCTGGGTCTCGGTCTCTGGGGGTCTTGGTCTCTGGGGGTCTTGGTCTCTGGGGGTCTTGGTCTCTGGGGGTCTCTAGGTCTTGGTCTCTGGGGTCTTGGTCTCTGGGGGTCTCTGGGTCTTGGTCTCTGGGGGTCCCTGGGTCTTGGTCTCTGGGGGTCTTGGTCTCGGGGGGTCTCTGGGTCTCAGTCTCTGGGTCTCGGTCTCTGGGGGTCTCTGGGTCTCGTGTTAAATCTCCACCCTCTTCAGGTCTACGGTGGAAACGTCTCTGTCTCTGTCTCTGGGTCTCGGTCTCTGGGTCTCAGTCTCTGGGGGTATATGGGTCTCAGTCTCTGGGTCTCGGTCTCTGGGGGTCTTGGTCTCTGGGGGTCTCTGGGTCTCAGTCTCTGGGTCTCGGTCTCTGGGGGTCTTGGTCTCTGGGGGTCTCTGGGTCTCGTGTTAAATCTCCACCCTCTTCAGGTCTACGGTGGAAACGTCTCTGTCTCTGTCTCTGGGGGTCTTGGTCTCTGGGTCTCAGTCTCTAGGTCTTGGTCTCTGGGGGTCTTGGTCTCTGGGGGTCTCTGGGTCTCATGTTAAATCTCCACCCTCTTCAGGTCTACGGTGGAAACGTCTCTGTCTCTGTCTCTGGGTCTTGGTCTCTGGGGGTCTCTGGGTCTCAGTCTCTGGGTCTCAGTCTCTGGGGGTCTCTGGGTCTCGTGTTAAATCTCCACCCTCTTCAGGTCTACGGTGGAAACGTCTCTGTCTCTGTCTCTGGGTCTTGGTCTCTGGGGGTCTTGGTCTCTGGGGGTCTATGGGTCTTGGTCTTTGGGGGTCTATGGGTCTTGGTCTCTGGGGGTCTCTGGGTCTTGGTCTCTGGGGGGGGTCTTGGTCTCTGGGGTCTTGGTCTCTGGGGTCTCTGGGTCTTGGTCTCTGGGGGTCCCTGGGTCTTGGTCTCTGGGGGTCTTGGTCTCTGGGGGTCTCTGGGTCTCAGTCTCTGGGTCTCGGTCTCTGGGGGTCTCTGGGTCTCAGTCTCTGGGTCTTGGTCTCTGGGGGTCTCTGGGTCTTGTGTTAAATCTCCACCCTCTTCAGGTCTACGGTGGAAACGTCTCTGTCTCTGTCTCTGGGTCTTGGTCTCTGGGGGTCTTGGTCTCTGGGGGTCTATGGGGGTCTCAGTCTCTGGGTCTCGGTCTCTGGGGGTCTTGGTCTCTGGGGGTCTATGGGTCTCAGTCTCTGGGGGTCTTGGTCTCTGGGTCTCGGTCTCTGGGGGTCTCTGGGTCTCGTGTTAAATCTCCACCCTCTTCAGGTCTACGGTGGAAACGTCTCTGTCTCTGGGTCTCGGTCTCTGGGGGTCTTGGTCTCTGGGTCTCAGTCTCTGGGGGTCTTGGTCTGGGTGTTAAATCTCTGGGGGTCTCTGGGTCTCTCAGTCTCTGGGTCTTGGTCTCTGGGGGTCTCTGTCTCTGTGTTAAATCTCCACCCTCTTCAGGTCTCTGTGGAAACGTCTCTGTCTCTGTCTCTGGGTCTTGGTCTCTGGGGGTCTTGGTCTCTGGGGGTCTATGGGGGTCTCAGTCTCTGGGTCTCGGTCTCTGGGGGTCTTGGTCTCTGGGGGTCTCTGGGTCTCAGTCTCTGGGGGTCTTGGTCTCTGGGTCTTGGTCTCTGGGGGTCTCTGGGTCTCGTGTTAAATCTCCACCCTCTTCAGGTCTACGGTGGAAACGTCTCTGTCTCTGTCTCTGGGGGTCTATGGGTCTTGGTCTCTGGGGGTCTATGGGTCTTGGTCTCTGGGGGTCTATGGGTCTTGGTCTCTGGGGGTCTCTGGGTCTCGTGTTAAATCTCCACCCTCTTCAGGTCTACGGTGGAAACGTCTCTGTCGACCGACGTCTCCATCAGCTTCTTGTGTTCACATTAAACCTCTGGACTCGACCACATCTACTGTTTGTTGATGTTGTTTCTGGGCCCAGTTTCCAGCTGCAGTTGGAATAAAAACTAATAAAGAAAAAATAAAGTGTTAATATCTCATCAGGCCGTTTGACCCTCCCTGTCTGGAGCTGCAGAATATTCCAGGAATGAGCGGTGGGAAATGTCCCGGCGTCTCCGTGGAGACCAGTAAAAAAACAGAGGTTCTACCCGACGACATGTGACATCAGCTGAGTTCTGGAGCCAACGTCACCTGACGTCACGTTTACTTAAAAACTGTTCGTAACGTGGAGACGGATGGAAACTTACGACTTATAATCTCTTAAATTTACGACTTTTATTCTGCTAAATTTATTACCTCTTTTGTTCTCGTAAAGTTACAAATTTTACTTTCGATAATATACGACTTTTATTTTCATAACTTTACAACTACTATTCTCGGAAACTTGTTACTTTTATTCTTGTAAATTTGCGTCTTTTTCTTGATAATTTACGACTAAATTTAAATTTTCTTTTGTTCTCATAAAGTTACAGATTTTACTTTCAGTAATATACGACTTTTATTTGCCGAAATATTACGACTTTTATTTTCGTAACATTACAACTACTGTTCTCGGAAACTTACGACTTTTATTCTTGTAAATTTATGACTTTTTCTTGATAATTTACAACTTTTATACTCATAACTTAAGACTTTTCTCTTAAACTTACAACTTCTAATTTCGTAATTTTCTGACTTTTATTCTATTAAATTTACCTCTTTTATTCTCGTAAAGTTACGACTTTTATTTTCGATAATATACGACTTTATTTTCCGAAATATTACAACTTAATTTCGTAACCTTACAACTATTATTCTCGGAAACTTACGATTTTTATTCTGCTAAATTTATGACTTTTTCTTGATAATTTACAACTTTCACACTCTTAATTTTGCGACTTTTCTCTTTAACTTACAACTTCTATTCTCGTAACTTTCTGACTTTTATTCTATTAAATTTATCTCTTTTGTTCTCATAAAGTTACACATTTTACTTTCGGTAATTTACGACCTATTTGCCGAAATATTACGACTTTTATTTTCATAACATTACAATTACTATTCTTGGAAACTTACGACTTTTTCTCTTGTAAATTTACGAATTATTCTTGATAATTTATGACTTTTATTCTCATAACTTTATGACTTTTATGTTCGCAAACTTTTGACTTTTAATCTCGATAATTTACATCTTTTATTCTCGTAAAGTTACGACTTTTATTTTCGATAATATACGACTTTTTTTTCCGAAATATTACGACTTTTATTTTCGTAACTTTACAACTTTTATTTGGGTAAATTTACGACTTATTTGTCGAAACATTATGACATTTATTCTCATGATTTTACGACTTAGTTTTGCAAATTCAAGACTTTTATTCGCAGCAATTTACGACTTTTATTCTTGTAACTTTCCGACTATTATTTTCAGAAACTTACAACTCTGATTTTTGCAAACTTGCTACTTTTATTAATTCTTAAATTACCAGAGTTAAGTCATAAGTTTACGGAAATAAAAGTCTTAAATTTGCATCTTTCACTCTGGTAAACGTACGTCTTCATCTTCCTGACGTTCGTCGTAACGTTTGAAACTGTGACGTTTCTAAACGTTGAACTCTCTCGTATCCGTCATAAATTCTTTCTGTTCTATAAAAATGTTCCACCACAACGTTTTCTCTGCTCAGACTCTAAAATAAAAACACCAGCTCTGTTCTTTAATCTCTTTATCTCAATATTTTTACTTTGAAAAGACCAAACTTAAGCTCCTTGTACCAATATTTTGAATTTAAAACCCTCTCCGTCGTCGCCGTCGTCCTCGTCTCGTGGATATTAATTCTCTCTTTCGCCTCCCGGGGTCGGAGGAAGAAAAAAAAAGCACATTATTCCTCGCAGGAGGAATTTTTATGATCCGACTTGAGCTAAACAGCACGCCATGCGAAGCGTCGAGAGGAGAGAATAAATAGGCGAGAAAAACCAAACAAGAGCCGGCGTTAAAAAGCCGCCGGAGCGCTGAGACGGATGGTCGTGTAAACACTAAAAAAAAAGAAAGGGAGAGTGTGACATCTGAATAGTTAGCGCCCGCGGCGCTAGCTTATTGCTCAACTACGAACGGGCGGAGATGATTAATAGACCGGGGGGGGTGACGCTCCCCCTCCTCCCCCCTTAGAGCTGCATAAATCACACTGTGTTTTCTTTACAATGATGTGGCACTTAGAGGGAAGAGAAGAAGAAAAAAAATGTCCGTCCACTTTTCCAGCTGGTTAACGTCAGTAACAGTTATTAGTTTGTCAGATAAAGTCTGTGTGTGTGTTTACATTAGTCTAAAGCCCCACTTAGAGTGTGTGTGTGTGTGTGTGTGTGTGTGTGTGTGTGTGTGTGTGTGTGTGTGTGTGTTCGACCGACGCTGGATGTTTGAGACAATGTTCGTCTCTGGTTTCAATGTTTCTAAACGTGAGAGAAGAGAGATGAACAATGTTGTAGCAGCTGCTATGCTAAGCTATGCTAAGCTAAGCTAAGCTAAGCCAGCTGGCCACTGTAATACAAAAAGACAAGAAGAGAGAGAAGTGTTTGAAGAGGAGGCTAACGTTAGCGCTAACGGAGAAAAGTCGAGTCAGAACATGTCTGTCTGGCAAATAAGCTAATGTAGCCAAGTTAGCTAATGTGACAAAGTTAGCTAATGTAACAAAGTTAGCTAACGTGACAAAGTTAGCTAATGTAACCAAGTTAGCTAATGTAACAAAGTCAGCTAATGTAGCCAAGTTAGCTAATGTAACAAAGTTAGCTAATGTAACAAAGTTAGCTAATGTAGCCAAGTTAGCTAATGTAACAAAGTTAGCTAATGTAACAAAGTTAGCTAATGTAACAAAGTTAGCTAATGTAACAAAGTTAGCTAATGTAGCCAAGTTAGCTAATGTAACAAAGTTAGCTAATGTAACAAAGTTAGCTAATGTAACAAAGTTAGCTAATGTAGCCAAGTTAGCGAATGTGACAAAGTTAGCTAATGTGAAAAAGTTAGCTAATGTAACAAAGTTAGCTAATGTAACAAAGTTAGCTAATGTAGCCAAGTTAGCGAATGTGACAAAGTTAGCTAATGTAACAAAGTTAGCTAATGTAACAAAGTTAGCTAATGTAACAAAGTCAGCTAATGTAGCCAAGTTAGCTAATGTAACAAAGTTATCTAATGTAACAAAGTTAGCTAATGTAACAAAGTTAGCTAATGTAACAAAGTTAGCTAATGTAGCCAAGTTAGCGAATGTGACAAAGTTAGCTAATGTGACAAAGTTAGCTAACATAGCCAAGAGTTCTGATTTAAATAAGTTAGCTAGTGCAAGAAAGGTAGCTAATGTAGCAACATTAGCTAACATAGAAAAGTTATGAGTTTGTTAATGTAGCCAATCTTGGTAATTTAGCTAAATGAGCTTTAACTAATATAGTCAAATCAGCTAAAGTAGCTGAGTTTGCTGATGTAGCCAACCTCGCTAACGTAGCATTAAGTCAACCGTTGCTATAGTTACAGCGCTCTCCTCTGGACAAACGACGTCGGCGCGGAGCGACGTTGACGAATCGGAGCAGCTGAAGTTAACAAACGATGATTCTCACACGTTTCATCTTCTACTTCACCTCCAGTAAATATTTGACTCTGGTGTAAAAACACACCTTCATAACTCTACACACACACACACACACTGACGTCTTCCAGATGTTGACGTTCAGCAGGTGTAGCGTAGCCTGCTAGCGTGCTAACAGCTAACCTGTTTGAAGCGGGCCAGCTCCTTCAAGGCTCGACCCCACTGTTGTTTGTAGTGAAGCTTGGACTTGGTGGTCGACTCCAACTTCCTCTCCAGCTCCACCTGAATAAATGAAGAGAAGAAGAAACGTTCAAAGCTTTAATCTTCTCACAAATTAACAAAAGATACACGCTGCTGTTTTATCTAACAAGTATTTGATTAAATATTTATTTTTCTTTTCTTAGATTTGTTATTGCACTTATATATATATATATATATATAATATATATATATATATATATATATATATATATATATATTTTCTATAAAATTTCACAAATTTATTTTTTTAATTTATTTATTATATAAGTTTTATATTATTTTGTTTTATTATTCATTGATTTTATAAATATAAATAATACAAATATAAGATTATAATAAAATTAGAATGAATAAAAAAATAAATAAAAATAATATATATATTTTGAACATTTTATAAAGTTTTCTATATAAATATAATATAAAATGTTCAAAACATTTTTAAACATTTTTATTTTATTTTATTATAATCTTATTTTTTAATTATTAAATAATTTCACAAATATGAGTTTTATTTATTTATTTTAATTATTGAATAATATTATTTAATATTCAATTTCATGTTTTAATTGATATATAATGTCACAAATTTTTAAACTCATTTAATTATATTTTTAATCATATTATGTGATATTTAATATTATTATATTTATATATTAAGTTCTTAATTTCTTTTATTTTTTTGTTTGATACATTTTGATGACGGATCAAATAAAAAGTTTTAATGTGAAAATAAATGAGCTGCCTGGTGTGAAGAGTGTGTGTGTGTGTGTGTGTGTGTGTGTGTGTCACCTTCTCCAGACTCAGCAGGTTGATGTGCGACTGTAAACTGATCTCAGGTCTGTTGTTGTGTTTCTCTCTGTAGAGGTGAAACTCTGACTCCAGCTGCTTCAGTCGACTTTCTCCGTCTGAGATCTGAACCACAGCAACAACGATTACATAAACATGAAGTTTGTTTGTTTGTTTGTTTTGTTCGTTCGTCCTCCACCTGCTGCAGCAGCCTGGTTCTCTCCTCCTCCATCAGCCGGACCTTGTCTCTCTCCAGCGCCACCCGGTGGTCACAGTCCAGCTGCAGCCTCCTGCTCGTCTCCTGCAGCTGATTCTGGATCAGGTCATGTTCGGCTCGAAGCTCCTTCTGCAGCCGCTGCGTCTGCAAACAAACAAACAAACAAACAAACAAACAAAGAGTCAACGAGCTGCTACAGATTATTATTAATTATCTAAACATGTTTATAAATGTATTTATTTATCTCTAAATGAAAGGAAACGGAAAAATAGGATCATGTTTTTATTTATTTATTTAATTTGTTAAATTAAAGGAAAGATAATGTTTGTTTTTTTAACTATTTTTATATAAAAGAATAATTTTTATTTTATTTACTTATTTTTAAATAGAGTTGGAAAATATATATTTATTTTTTCATTTAATTTTTTTTAAACAAAAATAGTTTTTTCTCTAAAAAGGATCATGTTTTTATTTTTATTTTGAATTTACTTTTTATAAATGAAACTGAAAATATGTTTTTGTTTTTCTATTTTATTATTTTTATTCTTTTTTTTTAAATAAAATGAGTTGAAAATTTATTTTTTATTCTTTAGTTTTTTTTTTAAATAAAAGGAGTCGAAAAATATTTTTAATTTTTATTTTGTAATAAAATTAATTTTAATAAACATCTGGATGTTTTTTATTTATGTATATTATTTATAT
Source organism: Polydactylus sextarius (assembly GCA_016801845.1). Lineage (NCBI taxonomy): Eukaryota > Metazoa > Chordata > Actinopteri > Polynemidae > Polydactylus > Polydactylus sextarius. The sequence continues at coordinate 1,689,108 of CM028931.1, read as the reverse complement.
TTTTATCAGTTAAAACATTTTATTTGATAGTTGTTCTGCTTTTTTGTCTCCGTCTGACTAAAGATTCAACTCATCGGTCTGTGTCGACCTCTGGTGGTCGACGTGAATATTACAACTGAAACTACAGGTGAGAAGAGATAAAGTTGATCTATAACTGTTGTTCAAATAGTTTCAGATCAATAATAATAATAAGAAGTGGTTTAACGGATCAATAAGACGATCAACCTGCAGTTCAGCGTCAGAAAGCTGCTTCTCTCTCTTCTCCAGGTCACACAGAGTTTTCTGAAGCTGCTGCTCCAACTGGTTGAACTCCAGCTCCTGAAGATGAAGACGACAAGATAAAGACAAACAGGAAGTTAACGCGTGTTTGTTGTTGTTGTTGTTTGTTTGTTTATGTTGATGATTCTTCACCTTCTTCTTCATCAGAGCTTCTCTCTCTCTGTCTCTTCTCCTCCACTCGTCGGCCAGAGCGGTCATGTGACTGAGCTCCTTCCTCCTCAGCTGAGACACACAAGAAAAACGAATTAATCTCACATTCTAGAATTCATTAATCGCAGTTAAAAGTTTGTTAATAACTGAGTTGTTGTGTATTTCAGACAATATTATTCTTTTTAAACACAAACCTACTAAACACAACTAGCAGCGGGGTTTAACATGCGCCTTGGCGTCAACAGTCTCGTGCGCGTAATCGTCGACTTTTTGGTCACTGGTCAGTGCAACCGGAAGTAAACAAACTAGCGTTAAATTATTTTAGCGTATTAATGAACCATATTAACGCCATCAGTTCTAGTTTGACTTTTTAAAAACACTAATGTGTTAAAGTCCAACCCCTCCCATCTGACAGAGCTGGAAATGAGCTGCTGGATTCAGGACTAAAGGATCTGTGTGGTTTTCTACAGAGTCCAGACTTTGGGACTGTTACTGTTGTAGATCTTCATCACTGCCTATAGACACACACATTTATCCTTCCTTCATTCAAAACCTACTTTTAAATCTAATTACTAATTAATAATAATAATAATAAAAAAAAGATTTTTGTTAATAGACGACCAGATAACTGCGTCATAAAAAAACACTAACTTCTTTAATAAAAAATGTGGTAAAATGAAAAAAATTAAACGTTTATTTAAAAAACAAAAAACACCTGGTGGTCAAACAGATCCTCCTGCTCTTCTTTCCACAGCTCCAGTTCCAGAGCGGTTCGATACTCCAACGTTTCTCTGGAGGCTGGAGGTAGATGAGGAGGTGGAGGTAGATGAGGAGGCGGAGGTTGATGAGGAGGAGGAGGAGGAGCTCCGATATCAGTCGCCTGTGAGGAGTCGGACACGACGACGTCTCTGTCTTTGACTAAACCCAGGTCGTCCAACGTAGCGACGTAGCTCAGCTCTGCTACTTTCTCTGAAGATCTGAGGAACACGTAAACATTAAAACGTTAAACATGAACACGTTTTAAACATGTGACGACGGCTAACGCCAGCGCCGTCTCCTCACCGCGTGGTCTTTTTCACCACAGGGATCCGGTCTTGGTGAGTCTGTCTCCAGCTGGTCTGGTGGCGACTCTTCTCACTGTTCAACAGATGAGACAGTTGGACCGACGCTCGTCCAATCAGCTGGTCTCTGCTGCTGGAGTCTCGGTGCCACAGCTCCACCACCAGAGGAACTCTGGGAAATAAAATGATGAAACACAAAGCGAGTAAGCTCAACACCGTTGCTTCACCTGCTGGTGGAATAAGAAATAAATAAATAAACAACCTGAGGAAAGTGTCGTGAAGCTGCTGAGGTAAAGCAGCGAAGTCGAATGCGCAGAACGACTGAGGCAGAGACGCCTCCATGTTCCTCTGGACGTCAACAGGAGGGTTGGTCATGATGGGCGCCGCGCTGCCGAAGAACCGGTACGAGTACCTGACGGAGAAAACAAGCTACTGTTATAGCTAGTGCTAGGAAACAGGCTAACGTTAGCCGCTGAAGAACTGGTACAAGTACCTGACTGAGAAAACAAGTTAATGTTGGCTAGAAACAAGCTAACGTTTGATAGAAAACAAGCTAATGTTTGATAGGAAACAAGCTAATTTTAGCTAGTTAGACAAGAAGCTAATGTTAGCTATTTACAATGTTTAATCTTGCAACTTTAAAAGTAACAATGAAGTGAGTTGACGATCGTGTGGTTTCTATGGAAACCGTGGCAACGTCACCTCAGCGTGGCGGCGATGGGGTGCGTCAGGTTGAGGTTTCCCAGACTCCTCAGGTCCAGAGAGAAGCAGTAGTGGTGGGCGGCAGCTGGGATGGAAACCCTGGGGGCGGAGACGCTGACGGACGACGCCACGACGCCGTCGTCCGTTGTTGCCTCGGCAACGGGAACAGGAACGTCTAAATCTGCAGCTGAACAAATACACAAACGTTAGGTTTTAACGGCGGCCATCTTGTTCCCCTTCATGTATAAAGATGACACAACGTCTCACCTGCCAGACGCTCCTCCTCTTCATCATGACAAAGCTCCTCCAGACTGACCCCCTCACTGTCTGACTGACAGGACGCAGGAGGAAGAGGAGGAGGATGAAGAGGAGGAGGAGGGGAGGAGTCACCAGGAGCTGGAGGTTTCTGTTCAGCAACAGGAAGTAAAGAAGAAGAAGGAAGGACCGAGTTTGTCTGTGCCGAACTTCCTCCTTTGTTTCCTAAAGTCTGAAGAAACAAACTTTTAGTTTCACTTACAACACTGATTTAAAGATGAACCAATGTTCTGCTGTTAGAGGATGAAAGAGGGTCGACATATAAATGAAATAAAACGGTGCTACGTCTAAATTTTATTCTGGTAAACTTACAGCTATTATTTTGGTAAATTTACAACTTTTATTCTGGTGAATATACGACTTTTATTTAGGTCAATTTGAGACTTTTACTCCAGTAAATTTTCATCTTTTATTCTGGTAGATCCAGTCTTTTATTTTGGTAAATTTACAACTTTTATTCTGGTAAACTTAGTCTTTTATTTTGGTAAGTTGAAGTGTTTCATTGTGGTTTCTCATTTCTCATCGACCTCTAACAGTAGACCGTGGGTTCTCCTGGTTCTGACGTTTGTTTGTTTGTTTGTTTACCTGAGCGGCCACCTCCTCCCTCCTCACGGTGACGGCCACGCCCACCGTGGGCTGCAGGTTGCTAGGCAGCGGCGGCAGCGAGCGTTTGTTTCGCTGCGGCGGATGAAGAACGAACGCTCCCTCCACCGTCGCCGCCTTTGTGTCCAGGTCGACGGCGGCAGCGGAGAGAGACGACAGCGACACGTCGGCGCCGCCCAGGGACCGGTTCCCACAGCACAGGTGGACCTGAGGACCAGGACGGCGATGTCACCGACCATGTCATCGTTTCAACACAGGTCAGGCGACCTCCACTCACCTGCAGGCTGGGCTGCTGCGACAGGAAGGAGCGCAGCACCTGGCTGCTGCTGCGGATGCGGACCGAGGCGCGCTCCGGTTCGAAGTCCGGACTCAGCAGGTTGTGGAACGGTTCGCTGGTGATGTCGTTACCCAGCAGAGAGTAGTAGAAGAAGAAGTCGGAGGACTCCGCTGACAGGTTCATGGTGCTGGGGATCAGCTGCGACTCAACAAAATAAGAGTCTTAAATTTAACACAATAACAGTCTTAAATTCAGAGAATAAAAGTCTGTAATTCACCACAATGAAAGACTGTAATTTAACAAATTAAAAGACTGTAATTTAAGAGAATAAATGCCTGAAATTTGCCACAATAAATGACTTAATTTAACAAAATAAAACTCTTAAATTTACTACAATAAAAGACTTAATTTAGCACAATGAAAGATGTGTGTTTACCACAATAAAAGTCTGTAATTTAACAAAATAAGACAGTAATCTGAAAAAATAAAAGACTGTAATGGACCAGAATAAAAGAAAAATTCTTAAATTTACGAGAATAAAAGTTGTTTCTCCTCGATGCTGTAAAGCTGATGTGACATCATGTCCTCACCTGTTCCAGTTTGGTGGCGAAGGCCACGGTGACAGACAGGACGAACATGTGGCTGCACTGATCTTCAGGTCCCACCTGGTGGTAGCCCTGATCTGGGACCAGAACCGCCTCCAGTTTGTCCGGAAGCAGCTCGGCGACGGCTGGAGACCCTGTATCATCAGTATCATCATCATCATCACCACCATCACCACCATCATCATCATCACAACGCTAACGTTAGCATGAGCTCTGAGCCTCTGACCTTGTCGGGGCGGAGCCTTCCTGGCTCTGAACCCGTCAGGTGACGGTTCAGACGGTTTAGCGTCGTTCTCCAGCGACGCGCTGACGAGTAGCGCTGGTCGTTGTTTGGTGTATTTACTGCTGAGAAGCTGAAACCAGCGAGGCTCCTGAAACACAAACAATGCTAGTTATTAACAAGCTAATGGTAGCTAGTTATAAAATAAGCTAACGTTAGCTAGTTGTAAACCAAGCTAATGTTAGCTAGTTATAAAACAAACTAATGTTAGCAAGTTACAAAACCATTTAATGTGAGCCTAATGTTAAATCCTGCTTTTTAGCCAAAATGCTAATGTTAGCAAGAGTTTGGATCCTACTATATGTTAATATTCTAATGTTAGGTTGTTATAAAACAAGTTAATGCTCACTAGTTATAGAAGCTAACATTAGCTAGTTATAAACAGGCTAACATTAGCCAGTTATTAAAAAAGCTAATGTTAGCATTAAGTTAAATCCTGCGTTTTAGCCAAAATACTAATATTATCACAATAGATCCTGCTATTGTTAAAATGCTAACGTTAGCGTCAGAATCTTTCCGCGGTTCACCTGCTTGACTTCGCTGACCGACCGCAGGTCGAGGACGATGTAGCCGACGCCCTCTCTCTTCTTGCTGACGGAGTCGACGGCGAAACACTGAAGCTTGATGGGAGTTCTCTGCAGCCTGAGTCAACAACAAACGTCATTAATGGACGAGCAGCTACAGCTACGGTACAAGCGACCAGTAGTGATGAGGACCTGTGCTGGTGCAGCGTCCGGCGGTCCAACTCCCACGCCAGCTCGGTGCTGAACTGCGGCTGCTCTCTGTGCTCCACCGGGTCGGTGGCGAGATGTTCTCCGTCAAAACTGGCCTGAACCACAAGACTGAGGCGAGGACTCTTCGGGAAGTGACGACCTGCGAAACAGAGACACGTCAAACTCTGGGAGGCAAATTAGCAGATGTAGCTAAGTTAGCTAACATAGCCAAGTAAACTAAAGTGTGACAGTTTTGTAGGAAAGCTGGATTAAAACTAATGTAGCTATGAACAAGCTACAATATAAAACAAGCCAATGTTAGCTATGTTACAAAACAAGCTAATGTTAGCTTGTTATACAGCTAGTAGTCGAGTAAAGTTAGCTAATGTAGGAAAGTTACTTCAACGTAAAGTTAGCTAAAGTAACCAAGCTAGTTAATAATAACTAAACTAGCTGGTGTAAGCAAGTTAGCTAATGTAACTAAGCTAGCTAATGTAATCAAGCTAGCTAACGTAAAAAAGTTAGCTACATAACCAAGTTAGCTAATGTAACCAAACTAGCTAATGTAAACAAGTTAGCTAAAGTAATCAAGTTAGCTATTGTAATTAAGCTAGCTAATGTAACCAAACTAGCTAATTTACATAACAATTTAGCTAATGTAAACAAGTTAGCTAATGTAAACAAACTAGTTATGTAAACAAGTTAGCGAATGTAAACAAACTAGTTATGTAACCCAGTTAGCTAATGTAAACAAGTTAACTAATGTAAACAAACTAGCTGATGTAAAAAAGTTAGCTAATGTAAACAAGTTAGCTAATGTAAACAAACTAGTTAATGTAAACAAGTTAGCTAATGTAACCAAACTAGCTAATGTAAAAAAGTTAGATAATGTAAACAAACTAGCTAATGTAAACAAACTAGCTAATGTAAACAAGTTAGATAATGTAAACAAACTAGCTAATGTAAACAAACTAGCTAATGTAAACAAGTTAGCTAATGTAAACAAACTAGCTAATGTAAACAAGTTAGCTAATGTAAAAAAACTAGCTAATGTAAAAAAGTTAGCTAATGTAAACAAACTAGCTAATGTAAGGTGACGCCCCCTCCTGGACAGGAACAATGATAACTTAACTTATTAATAAACGTCAACTTCATATCAATGTATTTGTTACTACTTTATCTATCGGAGGCGCAGACACCGTTCAACCCGCTTCAGGAGGCGCTACCGTCGGTCAACGTGTGTTAAAACGGCCCGTGTGTTGATGACTGCCGGTTGTCATGAAGCAGGTCGATCCGCTCACCTTCCAGGATCGACACGACGATCAGGAGTTGCTCCGTCTTCGCAGCCATGTTGACATTTGTCCTGACGTGACGTGAAACTTTACGACCGTTTCTTCTAAAACTTTAACTCTAAATTTGAGGTTTTGACCGAACTTTTACCGTAAAGATGGAGACGTCAAACACGGCGGAGCCTCGGACCGTTTCAAACACCAAACAGACGCTTTGTTGTCAGGCTTTGGCGCCACCCATTTTGTTTTAAAAGCGGAAGTGACGTAAGAGAGGGACCCATCTACAGCGCTTACTGCTGTTTGGAGGTGGAACTGCAGGTAATATTATTATATTATATTATATTATATTATATTATATTATATTATATTATATTATATTATATTATATTATATTATATTATATTATATTATATTATATTATATTATATTATATTATATTATATTTTTAAAAATGTTTTATTTTAAGATTTTAAAACATTAAAGAAAACAATTGAAATTTTTATTAATTATTTTAATTATGATTATTGTTATTAGAAGAAATTCTAATATATTATTATTATTATTATAAAAAAACATATTATCCCTATTATTTATTTTTATCTATATAATTATTATTATAATTAAAATATATTTTAATGCAATATTTTAATATTAAATAATAATAATATGTACAATAAATAATTTAAAAATGCTTTTGTTTATTGTGAAGGAGAAAATAATTTGATTAAAGAATTAATAATAATAATTAAAATATATTATTAAATTAAATTAATTATTTATAATAATAATAATAATGTTTATAATAAAGACATTATTATTATTATTAGAGATAACAAATACATAAAATAAACAGGAACAAAATCATTTGAAAATTAAAATAAAAAAAACAGAAAAATAGAAAAATAAATATAAAAAATAATAATAAAAAAATTGTGATGAAATTAAAAGATGAAAGGAACAAAATTAGACATTTAACATTTAGAATAATAATAATAATAAATCCACAAAGAAACAAACATATATAAACATCCTTTAATCATGATTGCCAAACATATGAATTAAGGCATATACAGTATAAAAAAGCAAGAGCAGGTTTCAGTGTGTGGTTGGATGGAAACAGCAGGTGGATGAAGTGAAACAAACCAAGCAGCTTTCAGGAGACAACACGTGTCTGTAAACAGAGTTCATAGCAACGATATTCAAGTAGTAGAACGAGCACGATACGATGCAGGTAAAGTGTTGTTGAAGCAGAGCTGCCGATGGACCCGCCGCCTATGACGTCATCGTGATGTCATCGACGCCTGACTGAGTATAAAGACGAACGTGGTGTCGCCCCCCGGTGGCGACCGGCGATCGGCTGCAGTTTCACGTAGGTAGTTTAATTTCACGCTGGTGTTTTTTTTTTTTTTTTTTTTTAATCAATTTTTTTATTTAAAATAAAAATAAATGGTTGTTTTTTTGTTTGTTTTTTTTTTTTTGATTTGAGGAAGTTCGTCTTTATATAAAGTCACTGTTCAATGTCGGACAAATGTAATCAGTTATTGATGATTAGTTATTGATGATTCAGAGTATTTACAGTTACATTTTAATGTTATTGTCTTTAAACTGTAACTGACGAGTTACAGTCAGAGGATTAGAGCCAAAAATTACCAGAGTAAAAGTCACAATTAAAACAGAATAAAATTCGTAAATTAGCAAAAATAAAAGGTGCAAATTTCCAAAAATAAAGTCACACATTATGAGAATAAAAGTCGTAAATTCACGACTTTATTTATGGAAGTTGAAAAGTTTTTTTTTTTTTAATTTACGAGAATAAAAGTCGTAAATTTGCCAAAATAAAAGTCGGAATTTTACCAGAATAAAAGTCATAAATTTACCAGAATAAAAGTCGCAATTGAAACAGAATAAAATTCGTAAATTAGCAAAACTAAAAGACGTAAAGCTGCGAAAATAAAAGGTGCAAATTTCCAAAAAATAAAGTCTCACATTTTAAAAATAAAAGTCATGAAGTCATGACTTTCATTTCCACAAATTTATGACTTTATTTATAGAAGTTGAAAAGTCATTCTTTCTTTAATTTACGAGAATAAAAGTTGGAAATTTGCCAAAATAAAAATCATAACTTTACCAGAATAAAAGTCGTAAATTTGCGACAATAAATAAAGACATTTTCAACTTTACTGTTGTAAAGTTAACAATTATTTTTTCGTAACGTGGCTCTAATTCTCCGTCGTTTATCTGAGAACTAAGGTTTTTCTTCTAACTGTTCGTGTGATGTGACGACCTTGACCTCTTGACCTCTTGATGTCGTCATCGAGGGATAAAAGTCGCGTCCGTCGGGAGCTCTGCTGTGAGCTAGTTAGCTTGTAGAAGGCATGGGAGCAGAGGCGGAGCAAAGCATTGTGGGACACGTTTCAGTTTTAAGTTGAACCTCTGAATCAACTTTAAACTAAACTTTACTTTCTTTAGCATATTTTGTCCCTTTTGTTCCTGAGCAAACGCATCAAATTTAATTCAATTTGTTTAGAGTGGCTAACGCTAATGCTAACACTAACGCTAATGCTGTATAGGTCGTTGTCCGTCAGTGTTTTAACTAAACATTTCAATTTATTCTCGGTCTCAGTTTGTCTCTGCTTTTAGATTTGAGACGTTTGTTTTCGACCCGAGTTGAATGGTGACGTTGTAATGTAGCTGTTAGCTTGCGTAGCCAAGTTAGCTAATGTACGCAAACATAGCCAAGTTAGACTGCAGCCAAATTAGCGAATGTAGCCAACATGACCAAGTTAGCTACTGTAGCCAAGTTAGCTAATGTGGCAAAGTTAGCTAATGAAGCAGCGTTTGCTAACGTAGGCTAATGTGCGTAGCTGGTGACTGTTGGATGAATTTATAAAACTCGTCTGTTACAAACAGATGAGACGTGGTTTGATACGTTTGATCGTCTCGGTTCTGCTCCGCCTGCCGCTCCCCTGCATGGCTGATGGAGATCAAAACGATAAAGATAAAGCATGTTAGTGCTCGGCCATGAATCTGTACACGATATATGTATATATACATATAAATATACATATATATACACACACCACTGGGTTCCTACATGGCAGCGGGCAGGTCGATGTGAAGGTTTACTCTCACATAAAGACAAATACAATCAACATGGTTACGCTCAAGTTACAGGTTAGTTCTACAAATGTTAGCGTCAGCACTATGGAGGGAGGAGGACCACTGGGATAGTCAGAAGGAGAATAAGAAGGAGAATAATAGACTTTTCTTCTCTTTTTTTTTCTTTTCTTTTTTCTAATGTTCTTTCCCCCCCAGAGAAAAAAAACAAAAACAAAAAACAAAAACAAAAAACCGTCGTAAAGTCGTCATCGGTACATTCAGTCATATCTACGATAAATGTGCATTTTATTTTTTATATAAAGTTGATGTTTTCGTTTTCACACCATTGTTGGATTCTTGGATTTTGTACATGAAGTTCCTCCATCGACAAAAACAAATAAATAAATTAAAAACAAAAACAAATAAACCAAAAGGTCCCGGTGTCGTTTTCCAACAAGGGAGCGGTGTTATATTATAAAACAGGTGGTTGTCGATATTAGTAAGAAATGAAAGAGGTTTGTTTTTTTGTTTGTTTGTTTGTTTGTTTTGTTTTGTTTGTCTGTTCTCTGCCTCTCAGCGAGGCGAAGCTTATTCAACACCATGGAATTGATGTCTGATAAAATCTGTCGTTTCCTCATGTGAGACTTGGTCACATGGTTCCTACTTCTTCCCTTCGGCCTCTGAGGAAACAAACACAAACAAACGATGAATAGAAATAAACCACAGAAGTTTGGTTTCAATTTACAGAGAAAGACTAAAATCCAACATGGCTGCCGACAGGATCCATCATCCATCCAACCATCCAACCAACCATCCATCATCATCCATCATCCATCCAACCATCATCCATCCATCATCCAACCAACCATCCATCATCATCCATGCAACCATCATCCATCATCCAACCATCCATCATCCATCCAACCATCCACCGTCCATCATCCAACCAACCATCCATCATCATCCATCATCCATCCAACCATCATCCATCCATCATCCAACCATCCACCGTCCATCATCCAACCAACCATCCATCATCATCCATCATCATCCAACCATCCAACCAACCATCCATCATCATCCATCATCCAACCAACCATCCACCGTCCATCATCCATCATCATCCATCATCCATCCAACCATCATCCATCCATCATTCAACCAACCATCCATCATCATCCACCATCCATCATCCATCATCATCCATCATCCATCCAACCATCATCCATCCATCATTCAACCAACCATCCATCATCATCCATCATCCAACCAACCATCCATCATCATCCATCATCCAACCATCCACCGTCCATCATCCATCATCCAACCAACCATCCATCATCCATCCAACCATCATCCATCCATCATCCATCATCCAACCATCCACCGTCCATCATCCATCATCCAACCAACCATCCATCATCATCCATCATCCAACCAACCATCCACGTCCATCATCCATCATCATCCATCATCCATCCAACCATCATCCATCCATCATCCAACCAACCATCCATCATCATCCATCATCCAACCAACCATCCATCATCATCCATCACCCAACCAACCATCATCCATCCATCATCCAACCAACCATCCATCATCATCCATCATCCAACCAACCATCCATCATCATCCATCATCCAACCATCCACCGTCCATCATCCAACCAACCATCCACCGTCCATCATCCATCATCCAACCAACCATCCATCATCCATCCAACCATCATCCATCCATCATCCATCATCCAACCATCCACCGTCCATCATCCATCATCCAACCAACCATCCATCATCATCCAACCAACCATCATCCATCATCCAACCATCCATCGTCCATCATCCAACCATCCATCCATCCATCATTCATCCATCCATCATCCAACCATCATCCATCCGTACCAGTAGAGGAGTGTCCTGACACCTGCTGACTGGAGACCAGCGACCTGGAGCTCAACCCTTCAACACACCAGAAGAAGAAACATTCAGCACATCGTTGAACTAAAACTCAGACGAACGTGGACTATCGATGCGTTAGCGTCCGTTAGCGCGCTAGCTGTTGAAGCGCTACCTTGGTAGATGTCGTACTGTCCTGACATCAGGTTGTAGCTCATCCCCAGGTGTGTGTGATGGTGTGTGTGCAGGTGTCGGGCGAACGACACGTGGTTCCTGTCTCTGTCGGCGTCTCTCTCTCCCTCAGGTGATCCTTTCTCTCCAGGCTGACGAGAAACAGGAAGAAACAGGAAGTGATGATGTTTACATTGTTAAACAATATAAACAACGAGATGAAGAAAATGTCGTATTAGATAAAAAGCACCAAACGTTTAAAACGCTGCAGTGAAAAGAGTCGTTAAAAAACTAATAGTCACTTTGTTTTTAAGTTTTAAAGTTAAATTTATTGATTCGTCCTGATGAGCTACAATGTTTCCTGTTGTTTAACAGCAGCGTTAGTTGTTTTATTTTGTTTGTTTTATTATTTTCAGTAATAATTGTGATGTAAATCTCACAGCAGGTGATTTCCCGTGGTACTGGTGACTCTGCTGCTGCAGCAGCTCCATCGCCGCCGCTGACGACGACGAGTCTCCGCTCTGTTTGCTGCTCACGGCTCCGCCTCTGACGGGCGGAGTCACCTCTGACTCCTCCCTCCCCGCCGTTTTACCGTACAGAGGGTAATGGAAACCTGCAAACACACACACACAGGCGTAGTTGTAAATTCACAAAAATAAGTCGTAAATTTACAAGAATAAAAGTTGTAACTTTGCAAGAATAAATTGGTGAGAACAAAAGTCATAAAATAATGAGAATAAAAGTCATAAATGTACAAGAAAAGTCATAAATTTGCAAGAATAAAAGTTGTAAAATGATGAGAATAAAAGTTGTAAATTTACGTCTTTATTCTCCAAATTTAACCATCATTTGTCCACTTGTTGCCTAAATACTCTTTCATAAAGTTTGACAATTGACTTTTGGACTTTGACAGTAGAAATTTAGTTAGACACTGACGTCAACTCAAAGACTCAACTCAAAGGACTTAACCTTTATGCTACGATCGAACCTTTCCTCAGGTTCTTACCTGGGTAGTTGTGGACCAGCGTTGGGGACACCCCCCTGTACGAGCCCCCGCCGCCCTCACACATGGCCAGGTACGGCTGGTAGGAGGAGTGCTGGTACTGGATGTAGGGCTGCTGGGGGGTCATGGGAGGAGACACGGCGGCTCGGGCGCTCTGGGACTCGTCAGACAGACCTCCCATCGCCTCCTGGCCCGGATCGTCGAGCCCCTCCAGCCGGTCCGAATCCTCGCCGTCGATGGCGACCGGGAGGTCGTGACCTCCGTGGACCCTGTTTTTTTTAGCGTCTCCGCCCACGCCCGCCGCTCCTCGCTCTCCTCCACCTGAGGTCATCTTGGCAGGCTCCACGATGGTGGCGCCTCCCCACTCTTTGCCCCTGTCTGCTTCGCCCTCCTCGGCCTCCTCTCCGTGCTGACTCTGCAGCTCGGAGTATTTGCTGTGAGCGAGGCGGTGAGCCCAGGCCGGGCCGTCTGAGGGCTAGATCGATGGGGACAAGTGTTGGTTGCTAGTTGCAGTGTTTCCCCTATAATTCTTTTGTTAACAGTGGTGGGAGTTGGCGGGAGTCGTTCAACTTCGGTCCATGTCTCTTTTTTGTTCATATAAAATCTAAATGTTGGTTCTTTAGCAGGATTTGGGAGGGAAAACAAGGGCTAATTTGGTGACTTACATTTGTATCGTATGAATTCTTGCTGCGGCGGCGCCCACCGCTGCTGAACGACTATAGAGGAAACACTGTGTAGTGGAGTGAACAGAGCCATAGACAGACCATCTATCACTGGCTCTGGGTGTGATGTTGATGGAGGATGACGACTTTTTTCGACAGCAGGCGGGCGGCCGGTTGGTAGGTGGAGATGTGAAGGTGGCGTCCCTCTCAATGACACGACTCAAAGACACGTCTCACACATGATCGACTGCAAAAATTCAGGCCAAAACCAAAAAAAAAAAAAAGAAAACATACAACATACCCCAACCACCTCCACCCGCTCCCCAACGTGGCGTTCATTCAATCCATACAACCTTTTTTACACGACCCATCATGACTGGAGTTAGCTGTTCAATGCATTGTGGGATGACATGGTTTTAAAAAATCTGTACAAGCAGCTCATATATATATAAAACCAACAGTTGTTCCTTTTCTGGCTTAAAGCTGGAATTACACGTTTACTCACATTAATTCTCATTCTAAACATTAAAACAAACATTTGCATCCATCAACAAGGAGTGAAGTAGAGCTACAGCACCACAGAAGCCACATGGTCTTTGTTATTGTTATTAGCACCTATTGGTTCGGATCGTTAATCTCTTTGCGACACTCAACAACAGTCATTAAAGCACACCAACAACACCATCGGCGGCGGCGGCAGGTTAGAGACAGAGGGAGAAACTTACACTGGAAAAGGAAACATTTGAGTCCAGATCTGTCTGACTGTTCTGGTTGTGGAGTGATGAAGAAGAGGAAGAAGAGGGCGACTTCATGTCATCGCAGTCTTTCATCGAGACCTGGTGCTGGTCCACGACGCTGCCGTGCACCGCCTTCAAGCCCAGACCCTGCCCCCTGTCTCCTCGCTCACTCATCTCCACGTAGGACAAGATGGGTTTGGGGCAGCAACTTTTAGCACCATCTGGACCTTTACCCAGCAGGGGTCCACCGGCTGAACCCCCAACCATGTGTTTAATGTCCTCACTGTCTCTCACCCCTTGTCCCCTATCGCCCCTCTGCTTGGCACCGGGCGTCTGATCACAGCATTTGGAGGCCAGTAACAGTTTCTGATCCATGTAAAGTCCTCTGGAATACTGTCCGTAGTACAGGGACTGGGCCAAAGCGGTCTGGGTTTGACTCATGGCCAGTTGAAGCTGAGACTGAGGTGGCCCGTTGCCTTTCTTAGAGTCTGAAAACTCGTTTTTATCGTCGTCTTTCACTTCTTCTTTCCTGTCTTTCCCTTTGCCGTCGTGACTGGAGCTTTTGTGGAAAGCGACGCCGCCGCTGTTCTGCCTATCCGACTGCATGTAGCCCTGCAGGTAGTACGGCTCGTAGCCGTGGTAATACGGGGACTGGGGGTCTTTCGACGATGGTGCCGACGCCGTGGGTGGCGTTTTACCAGAGCTACCGTGGCTACTGTTAGAGCTCACCTCAGAAGAGGCCGAGGAGGCAGATTTGGATCTGAGTCCATCTGAGCGACATTCGGAAGATCCGCCATCGTCGCCGGCGTCTGAGATGTCAGAGTAGGCGGGGCTGTTGTTCTTGCTGCTGCCATCTGCCGTCAGGCAACTTCCACCTGCATCGAGTCGTGACGAGCCTCCGATGGATGGACTCGGGGCGTTGTCGGTGAAGGTATAGACCTTGTCTGCTTCTGCGCGGATACTGGCCATCCTGCTCTCTTGGCTCTCGGTGAGTCCGTTCATTACATCCTGCTTACTGAGGTGCTCCTTCAAAAGGCTTCCAGAAATTTCTTTCACACCCATTTTAGATGCACTATCCTCTATTTTGATTCCGCTGTCTCCGTTTGGCGTCCTGGTTCCCGCATCTTTATTATGTTTGTCCTTCAACCTGCGTTTCTCTTTCTTCCTGGTCTCTTTGTTGCAGGTCACCAACGTGGCTTTGACAAGACTCGGCTCCACGACGATGCTCAGCTTTGGTTTGATGGGTTTCAGCGGAAGGTTTTTACTCGTGAGGCCTACGGCCGCCATGGGTGAGGGCTGCTGTGAGGTGGCAGTGTCTGCTGTGCCTGTCGGATACGTCGCGTTGGGTATGGCGATCAGTTTGGGAGGAGCCGGGGCCGGAGCGATCGGCCGATTGGTCCGCGACTTGGACAGCTTCTCTACTTTACCGTTGGCCTTCTTGCCCTTATCACACATGCCTCCCTTCTTATCGATCAAACCTTCGGCTTCAAGTTTGGGCATCTCCACCGTAGAGTTCCTGTCCGGGACCATGCAATTCTCCAGAACCACGGTCATGTTGGAGATGATGGGCAGGTTGCTGAGGTCATCGATCAGCCCGTCTTTGAGCAGTGAGGTTCTTCTGGTTTTGGAGTTGGCTGTGGGACTGTGGTCGGTACTGAGGAGTAGCCTCCTGTTCTTCGGAGACCCTACCGTGGTGACCTTGTATAGAGGAGCGGGTTTCTTTGAGGAACTGTTGGCGTTCGTGCTGCTGTTAGTCTCTGAGAGGTCATAGGTCATGTTGCTGATGGTGTCTTCACAGTCTGATAGTCGTTCCTCGCTCTCCCCGTCCTTCATGGGCTCCAACTCGGGCTTCCTCTGCTCCTCGGCCTCCAGATGTGCATGTGTCTGGTGATAGCGCAGCCCGTTGATGTGCTTGTAGCGTTTAGTGCAGTTGGGGTGGGGGCAGTCGATAAGGATGGGCGGGGGAGGCGGCGAGGAGGCACAACCTCCTCCTGGATCCATAAATGAAGGGTCAGATTTGCCCTGCGGCGTGGACGGGGCGCTGCGGGATTTAGCTCGAATCCTTTTCCCGTTTCCGTTTTTAATGTCGTCGGAAACCAGGCTGAGGTCCAGGTCGGCCGGCGGTTTGTTCTTTCGTTTCCCGGACGAGAGGGTGGAGGCGCTGTTGGAGGATTTCACCTCATCCACGGTGAAGAAAGACGGAGGAGTTCGGCAGTTGCTGTTGATGAGGTTGAGGCTGCCTCTCCGTCCTTTGTTGTGGATGGGGGCGGCGGCTCCGGCCACGCCGCCTCCACGGCTCCTGTGCTGAGATAGACCCCTGACTTTGGCGGCGGGGGTCGGTTCCACGCAGGGACGCTCCGCCATCGCCATTCGCATCCGTTTCCCTCGACCACGACCACCGGGCAGCTCAGGATCACTGGAGGGAGACTCACAAAACCTGGACCCAGGAAGAAAAAAACAACAGATTTAGAAACGAATCCACCAGTTTCCGTCGTGTGAGAAAGTCGGATATTATCTTTTTATATCAAATTCTTGGTCACCCCCTGGGGGCTGCAGATTAGAGCCCTTTAGCACATATATTTGACTTTAATTACTTGGGTTTCCATCACCTCTAGAAATATGCAAAACCATAAATATTGCAACATAAAAAAATAGTAAATGAAGCATCTAAACTTTAGCATCAATTGAGATCATTTACCCCCAAAAATAGGAAAACACAAGATCCTTTTGTCCATCTTCCTCAAAGTGACCAAAGACCGTTCAATGACGATTTTGTCCAACCAGCGAAAGACGCTGGAGTTTTGTTTTCATTTTTGTGTAGTGGAGTAAAGAAACACTGCCATTAGTTAGAGTCAGTCAGTTGTAATTGTCCTAAAAAGTCTCGTCTCACGATGTTCAATCACTATCGTAAAAACTTGAACTTCACCTTGAGGAAGATGGGTGAAAGGTCCCGTTTTTTCCACGCTTTTCTAGACGTGATAGATCCCAGCTCTTGGTTGTATAACGATGATGTCACAAACGAAGCCGTTGTTGTTCTCGAACGGTTTAAACCAAGAACGGCTTGTTCAAACCATCATCACCTAATCTGAACTCTCCTTCTCGGGTACGATAACAGATTATCATTCAAGGCTCATGTGAACCACTTTACCCCGATGTCAAGGATAAAAATTGATTTTTCTTCCTCCTGTCTGTGCAGCGTCTGCTTCTCTCTGTACGAGCTGCAGTTATCTCTCTGTATTCACACGACGTCCTTTTGTGCTTTGAAGTCTTTTGACGCTTGTTTACAACAGTGACTTGAATCTTAACGCTGGAGATAAAGACTTCTACATCTACTCACTATTATACACGTTTATTTAAAAAAAGAAAAACCAAGCCAGGATTGAGGCTCTAATTTCTATAACAAACCTTGATCCACGTTGACCTTTTAAAGCGTTAATTAGGACGGTAAAGACGCCGACCTTGTGATGTTTTGCAGTTTGTAAAACGATGATGTCTCACGCGTTTCCTGTCTGTCCGTCTGTGTTTGTAATTGATTTTTTATCATTCTTATTATTTTGAAGGTTATTTTTTTTTTATATTTCTTGCTCTCAGGCTGCTACTTTGATTGAATTGTGTTGTGTTTTGTTTTGTTTAATAGCTTCTGATTTTAATTTAATCATAACAATCTTCATTTATTTATTTATTTAGTCAGATAATCATCAAAGAGGAAGCGTTTTATTCGTGAAACCCGCCCCCCTTCAGATGCAAAAAAAAAAAAAAAGCAATTTAGCGCCTGGTTTCCTGAGATTAAGCTGTAATTGCCATGACAACATTCATTTCATTTACATACAGGAGCAATAATTGAGAGGTTTCAGGCCCCGTGAGGAGCGACTGTCACATTTTCCACTTAGCAATTACAACAAAACAACAATATAAAAAAAGAAAAAAGAAAAAGCTGCTCATCGCAGAGCATCCGACATTAAAGCGCTTTGATAAAATGAAATAAAATAAAAAACAGTAACAGAAGTGCTCTTCTCATTTCATCAAAAAGAAAAGAAGAAACAATCAAACGGTTTGACCTGATGGATCAAATAAAGCAGGATAATCAGACGAAGCCGCTGTTGATAATGACGACGGGATCTGATTCTAATTTTAATTTCAATCTAATGTGACGAACAGAAACTCAACATCCACAGGTTTTACTTCTCTGATGCTCTGATAAAAATAACAATATAATATATTAGTAACAGGAACATTTATCGAATGTGAATTTGACGCCGTAAAGTGGGCGGAGCTTATGACCTCTACTGTCCGGCCACCAGGCGGCGATGCACATGTTTTCACTTGAAAAAACCAGGATGTTATTACAACAGTAATTACAGATTATAGAGTTCATACTTTGTGTTTTTAGCAAAATAACGTCGATCGAGAAAGTTCACATATTTGCAATTTTAATCTAAAGATTTATAACGTCAAGTCGAGTCGAGTCGAGTCGAGTCAAGACGAGACGAGACAAATCTCTATGTTTTAAACCAGTGTGAGACTCAAACTAACACTGACTTGAGTGGTAGTCAGTGTTAGTGAGTGGTAGTGGTTGATGACGTTTGTCATCTTTGGATTCATGTTGAGGTGAAAACGTTCGTCTACTTCACCGTTACACGTCATCACGTCGCTAGCTGCTACGTAAACGACGATGAGACACGTCTCCGTGACGACCGAATGACAACATGGATGGAAAACGTTAGCAAAGGGACAATTAGCTAACGTTAACGAACGTTATTGATTAGCAGTTAGCGATAAGTTAGCTTAATAAGTTAAATGCGTTGATTAGTTTATTAATTAAATCGCTAACTTTTTGACAACTGCATGCTGGGAAATTTCTCACCCCCTTTGTTTGAAGTGCGGTCGTAGAATAGCTTCATTTCCAATCAGGGTAGACAGATCGTCTGCTAACATCAACACGCAAAAGAGAAGAGGCGGAGCTAAGAGGTGGATTGGTGAAGCAGGTGAAGGTCTTTGGTTTGACTATGTCATAGTTCTGGTTTAACACACTAGTTAAAAAGTAAAGGTCAACAAGGTGAAGACTTGTCTTGACTGTGGTGATGTTGTGGAGTTGGAGATACCTCTAATTTGATCCTTTGACACAATTGTGCCAAATTTGTCCTGAAGTTAAGGACACTTTGGTTTGTCTTAGGAACCCGCTAAAGGTTGAAATCGCAAAAACACAAACTTTCTCTGCTACCGTCACAAATATGAACTCATTATCATCTGTAAATAAAACCAGACGACTGTAACAACTGCAACAAACTATAAAGTATAAAACAGGAAGTGTTGTTTACCTCGGCGGGGCCCAGTCGTGTTTGGTGCAGTCCAACAACGTTCCCACGTAGGTTCTCTTCCTCCACGTCACGTTCACCACCAACACACCTGTCGGTCCAACAGCAGAGACAAACCTTTAACTCTGAGTTAAAAAAGACTCTCCAACCACGTGAAATAAATCTCCCTCAGTCTGACCAAAACATCGCATCATAGTCACAAGTTTAGTGTCTTGTTTTCATTCTGGTTTTATTCTGAAAGGTCTGACAGGAAGTTGTGTCTCAACCAGTCAGATTGTGTCTTTATCAGCTGCTACATTGGAGGGATTTTAATTTGAAAGTACAGCTCCATGTCTCGGCCTACAGGAGGCGGCAGTAGTTATGTTAGCACTTAGCACGCTAGCTGTTTAGAAGCTAACAACGGGGCTGGTTAGCAGAGGTTGAATGTTTCAGTGTGGATAGATACCATGCTAACATTAGCTAACATTAGCATCCTTTGAGCTAACGTTAGCATGGTTATACTTTGAGCTAACGTTAGCGTGGTTATCCTTTGAGCTAACGTTGGCGCAGTTATACTTTGAGCTAATGTTAGCGTGGTTATCCTTTGAGCTAATGTTAGCATGGTTATCCTTTGAGCTAACGTTAACGCGGTTATCCTTTGAGCTAACGTTAGCGTGGTTATCCTTTGAGCTAACGTTAACGCGGTTATCCTTTGAGCTAACGTTAGCGTGGTTATCCTTTGAGCTAACGTTAGCGTGGTTATCCTTTGAGCTAACGTTAGTGCGGTTATCCTTTGAGCTAACGTTGGCGCAGTTATACTTTGAGCTAATGTTAGCGTGGTTATCCTTTGAGCTAACGTTAGCGTGGTTATACTTTGACTTTGAGCGTTAGCGTGCGGTTATCCTTTGAGCTAACGTTAGCGTGGTTATCCTTTGAGCTAACGTTAGCGTGGTTATCCTTTGAGCTAACGTTAGCGTGGTTATCCTTTGAGCTAACGTTAGCGTGGTTATCCTTTGAGCTAACGTTAGCGTGGTTATCCTTTGAGCTAACGTTAGCGTGGTTATCCTTTGAGCTAACGTTAGCGTGGTTATCCTTTGAGCGTTAGGTTATCCTTTGAGCTAACGTTGGCGTGGTTATACTTTGAGCTAACGTTAGCGTGGTTATCCTTTGAGCTAACGTTAGCGTGGTTTATCCTTTGAGCTAACGTTAGCGTGGTTATCCTTTGAGCTAACGTTAGCGTGGTTATCCTTTGAGCTAACGTTAGCGTGGTTATCCTTTGAGCTAACGTTAGCGTGGTTATCCTTTGAGCTAACGTTAGCGTGGTTATCCTTTGAGCTAACGTTAGCGTGGTTATCCTTTAAAATGAGACAGTTTAGTCTCCAACTCTGACAGCAGCAGTTATCTCGTCTTCTTCTTTTCTCCAGTTAATATTCTTCTAAATTAACATTCACCAGACGTCATCTCTCCGTCCGTCCAACTCGTTGTGTTTCCGTGTCTGTATTTGCTACTTTATCGCCGTGTTTCTCTCTATCACATCATATTATTTATGGATCCTGCTGCTCAGTTTCTGTCGATTGATGTTTGTTTACTTGCACAAACCTGCAGACCCGATGCTTTGATGTTTTTATTTTTTTTATATATATTTTCTGCATCCATTACCTCCACCACGGGAGATTTGTTTGTTCATCTCTTAGCAGAAGAATCTGGTGGAAAGTTCAGCCACAGGACAAAGAATAAATCAGTCGTTTTTTAAATGTTTTGGCAGAAGAACATCAGTAGACATCCAATCTGAGGCAGAGAAGGAGCAGGTCCTCGTCTCTGATTGGCTCTGAAGTCAAACTCCCCTCTAGAGATATGTTACGTTGGTTGAAGTAATATCCAGTTTTAACCACTAATAAAGCTCAAAATATCACTTCACTAGTGACCTTTGACTGGTGACCAGCTATAGCCACAGTTAGATGGATGATCCACATCAGCAGATTTAATTTTTTTCTGAACAACAGGTCGATGTGTCTATGAAGATCCATCTATCATCCATCTATATAACTGTGTCTATAGCTGGTCACCAGTCAAAGGTCACTTAACCAAGTTAACGTAGCTTCAGAGAAAATAGATCCGTTATGATACAGAACCACATTCTAAGATGATGTAGAACAACCTTCATCACCAGTTGTTATAAAACAAGACGATGGGTAAGTCTTGTAAAACAGAGTTTTTAATAAACTCTCAGGGTCTATTTCACCACAAATAGGAGTCAAACACCCTCTCGAGTTATTATACGACCGTCTTTTTTATGCTAACAAGCTAACAGGCTCCTTACACATAAACCAAAGTACCGATAACTTGGTAACTTAGTGTTCCAGATCAGCAGATTCATCATTTTCCTCTACTATCTGTACTTCTACTGTAGTGTCTGTAATCGGTTAATCAAGTGCACTAGTTAGCTCGTCCTCACCTTCCTCCGTCTCGTGCCAAACGATGCCCTCCAGGTTGACGCTGGTCCCGGGTTGACAGGGTCCCAGACAGGCCGAGTCTCCCTCCGATGCTCCTCCTCCTCCGTCCTGCGTGTTGGTGCCGATGGACCTCGTCCTCACCGCCATCTGCTTGGGGTTGGAGGTGGGCAGGGCCGGGGGGGAGAAGGAAGGAGCCGAGGGCAGAGAGGAGCCGGGGGCCCCGGGGTGACCCGGAGCAGGGGGAGCCGGCACCGTGAACATTGGATCCACCTGGAGAGGAAGAAGATCCATCACATGTCAGTTTTACTTCAGCTAGAGTAGAAGTACAGACGCTAGAAGTAGAAGTACTACTAGTGCTAGACGCTAGTGATGCTAAATGGTAGCGATGCCAAGAGTTAGCGACCTCACAACCACGTTTTAAATCTGACGTTTTAACAATTTTTATTTCAGTTTCAGTTTGTACAAACTCCTGCATCTGGTCCAAATTTTACCTGAGAGCATTTGGATCAATCAGACTTTTACAAACTTTTCCTCAAGATGGCGTCAAACTCATCATGAACTTATCATCATCGCCTGTAAATGAACCTAGATCGACTTTTAAAACCACGTCTGGTCCTCGTGTGACTCAGAATTTAAAAGAATGTCACCGACACTTCAGGATCCAGGTTTCAGTTTCAGTTTCAGTCCCAGCGTCTTTTCCTCCAAACCCTTTTGTTTCCCGCTGATAAACAAACAAACAAACAAATAAACAAACAATGCAGACTGATGATGTAAACTAGAGGAGCGTTGAAACAAAAGAGAGATGATCGTCTCTGCTTCGTGTCTTAAACTCCCACGCAGCTGCTGACAAAGACCACCCAGGACGTCTTCTACCAAATCACAAAGCAAATTAACTAGAAAGGAATAATCACCGTCCCCGGTGGTTTCGGTTCTGCCGCTAACGCCTTGGAAGAAAAAAACACAACAAAACAAAACAACAGCTACAGTGGAGCAGGACGCCGTCACACAACAAAGTAACAATAAAAGAACACAAAGCTGCTCCCTCGTGTGTTTAAACGCTTCAAACAAATCGTCCTCTCACTCTGTTTCTTAATTAAAAAACAGAGCGATCACTGGAGGAGCTGCAGACTGAAAAAACAGAAACCGAAGCAACAAATAAAAACAAGCTTCTGATTTAACGTCTAAATCTCATGACTGCTCGTGACTGGATGACGCTGTCGTTTGATTCCCGACCAGCTAATGCTAATGTTAGCATACAGTTAAATCCCGCGTTAGCAATTAGCATAAATTAGCATTTAGCCAAAATGCTAATGTCAGCATGAGGTTGGATCCTGCTAAAATGAGCTAGTTATCAACAAGCTAATGTTAGCTACATTATAAAACAAGCTAACGTTAGCTAGATATAAAACAAGCTAACCCTAGCTACATAGTTAAATCCTGCTTTTTAGCCTAAACGCTGTTAGCTAGGTTGAAACCTTTAATGCTAATGTTAGCATGAGGTTGGATCCTGCTATTTGTTAATATCCAAAATGTAGCTAGTTGTAAACAAGCCAATGTTAGCTACATTATAAAACAAGCTAATGTTAGCTAGTTATAAAACAAGCTAACACTGGCTATGTTATAAAACAAGCTAATGTTAGCTATGTAGTTAAATCCTGCTTTTTAGCCTAAATGCTGATGTTAGCTAGGTTGAAACCTTTAATGCTAATGCTAGCATGAGGTTGGAACCTGCTATTTGTTTAAATCTTAATGTTAGCTAGTTACAAAACCAGCTAATGTTACATTAAAGTAGCCGCTGTGATGACGAAGGCCAACGCAGATAAAAAGATAAAATCAAAAGAACGAGCGAAGACGCTGCAGCTTTTGTGTCGAGACTGAATCAAAACAAACATCTGGATTCTGAATTTACCCAAATGAATAAAGACGAGGAGGAGGAAGCAGCTGAGCTTTTCATTAATTCTGTTTCCTAGAATTTATTCTAGAATGACATTTTCTTTGATGTTTTTATCTCTTCTTCTTCAGACTACCGTTCTGCTGCTCCTCCATTTTATTTTATTGTCTTTATTTCCCTTTTTTGTCTCCACCTGTCGTCTTAATCCTCCTCTCCTCTAGTTACTTTATGTTTCTCACTCGTCTCTGCGTCTTCATCCTCGTCTCCTTTCATGTTTCCTCCTCCTCCTCGTCTTATTAAATCCCTCCGTGAGCCACACTGACTGTTTTTTTCCTTCACAGTCAGAAATCATCCCTGTCTTTTTATTGTCAGGCTGCTGAAAGCGGTACCGTCTGTGTGTGTTTTTGTGTAAACGGTAGCCATCTTTTTTCCTCTCTCTCTCTCTCCAGTCTCTCCCGTCTGCTGTGTCTACAGTATCTGAATGACATGACAAGCTCTAATGGCATTTAAACCAACCGAGTGAAAAACATCGGACGTTACTCACCGCTACAACAACAGCCGCTTCTGCTGCTTCTGCAGAAATATTTAAAAACCACCAGCAGCTTCTCAGCTTCCTGCCTCCAGCATCATCATCACAACCGCCGCACAATCGACCATTAACAATAATTACGTTAGCCCAATTCTGCAGAAATTAATCTCCCTGAGTTGCAGTGTTTGCAAGCAGCGTTTTTCTCCACAATGATGCGATTATAAAGCGTCTAACCGGAGGCAGACGCTGGCGTCTGGCAGCAGATGTAACATCACACATCGTTTTAATAAACCAGAGGCTCAATCAGGTCACGACGGGGAAACGTGGAGGAAAGAAATAATTGTTTTATGACCGAAGATGAAGGATTTACAACTGATACAACTGATACAACTGTTACAACTGATACAACTGATACAACTGATACAACTGTTACAACTGTTACAACTGTTACAACTGATACAACTGATACAACTGTTACAACTGTTACAACTGTTACAACTGATACAACTGTTACAACTGTTACAACTGATACAACTGATACAACTGATACAACTGTTACAACTGTTACAACTGATACAACTGTTACAACTGTTACAACTGTTACAACTGATACAACTGATACAACTGATACAACTGATACAACTGTTACAACTGTTACAACTGTTACAACTGTTACAACTGTTACAACTGATACAACTGATACAACTGTTACAACTGTTACAACTGTTACAACTGTTACAACTGATACAACTGATACAACTGTTACAACTGTTACAACTGTTACAACTGTTACAACTGTTACAACTGATACAACTGATACAACTGATACAACTGTTACAACTGTTACAACTGTTACAACTGATACAACTGTTACAACTGTTACAACTGATACAACTGATACAACTGAATAAAAATGGTACAAAGACGTAATATTTCAACAATAAAAGTCGTAAATTTGCGACTACAGCCTCTTTAGTGACACAACAACACTGTTTACTTCGTTAGAAACCTGCCCCGATCACTTAGTTTATCAGCTGGTCAGACTCACCTCTACCACCACATCTCCACTGACGTAGCAACTGTTTGGTTCATTTATTAACTTCTGACGCTAACTCAGAGACTCTGACAGTAGAACATCTTCAATTCTACTACATCAGATACTTGATGAAGATGTTTCACATACAAAAACACTAAAATATTCAACGAGCTGTGAAAGCAGATGCAGTTCAACCTTCAACAACTTCCAACAACAATTTCCTGTCGTTTTCCACCAAAGCGATGAAGTGAAGCTTTAATGTGACGCTGATGTGAACAGACCGAAGACGTCGGAGCATGAGAAGGAACAAAGTGTCTCGAAGTTTCATAAAACATGAGACAGATGAAAGGATCCGCTGTGATTCTTGGAGGGTCGTGGTCGTTTTTCAGGTAGATGACAGACGGTGGCTGGTGATATTATGATGTATCGTCTGTTGTTACATCACCGAGGTTCAGTCGTGTCTGACACCTGATGAGTCCAGACGCTCCTCGTCCTCCTGTTTACTGAGTCAAATATTCTAAAGAATCTGAAGATTCAAACATCACGACGTTCCTCCAGATGTTTCCTCTACAGCTGTAGAAAAGTGTCTAAATTTACCAGAATAAAAGTTGAAAATTTGAGAGAATAAAACTCTTAGTTTTAAAATTTGTAGTTTTACCAGAATAAAAGTCGTAAATTCAGTAAAATCGTCCCAAATGACATTAATGTTATCACGTCATCACTTATCATCCAGTCCGACCATCACCACTAAAAGTTGAGTAAATCAACCTCGTCACACAACAATCCTGTAGAAACACGACTGGCGGCAGAGAACAAACCTCCAAAGTCAAACAAAGTCAAAGCTGTAGTTTGACACAGTCACATAATCACGTCTCAGCACCTGAAGACGTGTTCAACCTGATGCTGTCACCTTCGCTTTCTTCATTGTGTCAAATAGTTCGAGAACATCGAGGCGTTTTTTTTTTTTTTTTAAACTTGTAAAACGTCTGTGAACGTGACTCACAGTCTAAATCTCCGCACGCGTCAGATGTGACGTCTCCAACAGACGTGAGTCACATCCAAGAAAAAAAAACTCACATCAAGAGTCTGGAGTCGGACATTTTGTGTCCTGAAGAAAAACTCACTCGTGTGTTTATGGAAGACGTCTGCTCTGAACGACGGAGGTTTGATTTTTTTTTACAAAAATAAAAAAAGATAAACATGAAAGTGCTGCTGACGATCAGACACCAGCTGAGAATCACCGACCTTTTATAACGAAAGACGACGATCCAACGGTGGACGACGACGAGCAGAAAAATCATCTTTCATTTCTTTTTTGGTTTTTTTTTCCACTTCCTGCTAGTTCCTGGTTCCAGCTACTGTTTTAGTTCCTACTCTGTGGAGGAACCAATGGAGCTGAGTCGATACTAAAACGTGACGTGAACAGACGCCGGCCACTGATTGGTCAGAGGAAGCGTCTTCACAAGAGTGATAGCCATCGTCGTAGCTACCTGGTCGTAAGCTAACCCAGCAACAAGTACAGCATCTCCTCCATGTCCATTAATGTTTACCGATGTTTTCACCACATTCACGTCGAGGAGGAAAACAACGTGTCAGAATGTATCTAAATCAACCAAACGTACCTAATTTGTCTTTTTTTTTTAACCACTAATAAAGCTCAAAATATCACTTCACTAGTGACCTTTGACTGGTGACCAGCTATAGCCACAGTTAGATGGATGGATCAGCAGATTCATCATTTTCCTGAACAGCATTTCTCTGATGTGTCTGTGAAAAATGAGAAAAATGATGAATCTGCTGATGTGGAACAACCTTCATCACCAGTTGTTATAAAACCAGACGTTGGGTAAGTCTTGTAAAACAGTGTTTTAATAAACTCTGGGTTCACTTACTAAGTTATCAGTACTTCAGTTTATGTGTAGGGACCCTATTCATGCTACTGCTGAAGTGAAGTGATATTTTGAGCTTTATTAGTGGTTAAAAAATGACAATTTAGATACGTTTGGCTGACTGCCCCATTTACTTTCATTGTTAACTATTTGGTTGTGAAAACAAAAGACGGTCAAACTGGATATTACTTCAACCAACGTAAAATATCTGTTGAGGGAGTTTGACTCTATTCATAGTGAAATAGATGTTTTTATAATGGAAAGTAAAAATTAAATCTCTGTGTTCTTTATCCTGTTTGGTTTTATTGTGAAAATCTCGACATTAGACTTGTGTGGTAGTGAGGAGAAGGTTCCTACAGACAAACCAAAGTGTGTTTAACTTTGTAAACATTCAGACAGATTCTGTTTTTTCTTTTTTTTCTAATTAAAAAGAAGCCCCCAACTTCCTGTCAGGACTTTCAAAATAAAACCAGGAAGTATCGGCTTGATTTGTTTATGCCGTCAGGCAGAAATCATCCTCCGGGGACCAGGAATAAAACAAAGATGCTTTAATAACACGCTGACATTTAAAATCTGACGCAGCCTCGCTGACAGAAATAAAAGGTGGTTCTGCTGCTGCAGAGGCTCCGGCTGTCATCTGCATGACAATAAGACGCACTCCAGTCGCTCTGTGAATGACAGCGGCTGCTCTCTTATCACTTCCTGCCCGTCAAGTCCTGGATCCCTCCAGACCAGACCAAGACAACAACACAAAACTAAACGCTCCTACTCCTGATGGATTTTAATCATCTCACATCTGTGATCGTCAGTTTTTGATCGGAAACATCTCGTCATTTAACCGTTTGTCACATGTTTGTTTTGTAATTTGTGTTTCGTTGACGTAGATAACGATCGTATCCAGACCGGAACCGTTCAGATTATCACCAGATTTGTGTCGTTGGAAACGGATCAACAAAAACATTAGTGACGATCAAACTCACCTCAACAGATATGTTACGTTGGTTGAAGTAATATCCAGTTTGACCGTCTTTTGTTTTCACAACCAAATAGTTAACAATGAAAGTAAATGGGGCAGTCAGCCAAACGTATCTAAATTGTCATTTTTTAACCACTAATAAAGCTCAAAATATCACTTCACTTCAGCAGTAGCATGAATAGGGTCCCTACACATAAACTGAAGTACTGATAACTTACTAAGTGAACCCAGAGTTTATTAAAAACACTGTTTTACAAGACTTACCCAACGTCTGGTTTTATAACAACTGGTGATGAAGGTTGTTCCAGATCAGCAGATTCAACATTTTTCTCATTTTTCACAGACACATCAGAGTAATGCTGTTCAGGAAAATGATGAATCTGCTGATCCATCCATCTAACTGTGGCTATAGCTGGTCACCAGTCAAAGGTCACTAGTGAAGTGATATTTTGAGCTTTATTAGTGGTTAAAAAAAAGACAAATTAGGTACGTTTGGTTGATTTAGATACATTCTGACACGTTGTTTTCCTCCTCGACGTGAATGTGGTGAAAACATCAGTAAACATTAATAATATTATCGAGCTCCATTGGTTCCTCCACAGAGTAGGAACTAAAACAGTAGCTGGAACCAGGAAACTAGCAGGAAGTGGAAACACTAGAGACTGAGTAGAAACGAGTCGAGTAGATGGTGGTGGAAAAGACCTATTAGCCAATGAACTAAGAGTTTATTAAAAACACAGTTTTACAAGACTTACCCATCGTCTTGTTTTATAACAACTGGTGATGAAGGTTGTTCCACATCATCTTAGAACGTCGTTCTGTATCATAAAGGATCTATTTTATTTTCTCTGAAGCTACATTAACTTGTGACCTTTGACTGGTGACCAGCTATAGACACAGTTATATAGATGGATGATAGATGGTTCTTCACAGACACATTGGTCTGTTGTTCAGTAAAATGATGAATCTGCTGATGTGGAACAAC
Source organism: Polydactylus sextarius (assembly GCA_016801845.1). Classification (NCBI taxonomy): domain Eukaryota; kingdom Metazoa; phylum Chordata; class Actinopteri; family Polynemidae; genus Polydactylus; species Polydactylus sextarius. Next base: position 1,660,211 of record CM028931.1, on the reverse strand, counting down.
CTTCATCACCAGTTGTTATTAAACCAGACGTTGGGTAAGTCTTGTAAAACAGTGTTTTTAATAAACTCTGGGTTCACTTACTAAGTTATCAGTACTTCAGTTTATGTGTAGGGACCCTATTCATGCTACTGCTGAAGTGAAGTGATATTTTGAGCTTTATTAGTGGTTAAAAAATGACAATTTAGATACATTTGGCTGACTGCCCCATTTACTTTCATAGTTAACTATTTGGTTGTGAAAACAAAAGATGGTCAAACTGGATATTACTTCAACTGAGGTAAAATATATCTCGACATCACGTCTGCAATCGACCATCGTTCGTGTTGATAATGATCGTGTTTTGTTGTTTACAGGAGCCTGTAAATCCTTCAGATCAAACAAACAAACAAACAAACAAAAGCAGCCGAGGAAGCGTTGGTTTCTGTTTCGCAACCAAACATCATCTTTGTCTAAAACCTCATCACCTGTTTTTTCAAACAAAAAACAAACAAACAAACAAAGGCTTCGTCTTCATTGCTTCTTTAAAAAAAAAAAAATCTCCACCAGAAGACGAAAGACTGGATCAAATGGAGGAGGAGGATGGAGGAGGAGGATGGAGGAGGAGGATGGAGGAGGAGGATGGAGGACATCACACTGCTGCTGCTGCCTCCCTCCTCCTCCTCTTCATCACCACCATCATCATCACCATCTCTCCTCCAAAGAAAAAACACAGATCTTGTCTGTCAACGTCAAATATGTGGACATGGACACCAGCTGACGACAAACAAACACACAAACAATAGGAGAGGAAATAAATAAATAAATGTGATGTGTCGGGGAGGCGGTCGTACCTCCATCCATCCCTCCATCCATCCCTCCATCCATCCCTCCATCCTCTGAAACCTCCCTGTGTCTGCTGCTGCTGCTGCTGGTACAGGCTTCTTTGTGGCCTTCACACCTGCATCTCTCTTTATATGTGTGTGTGTGTGTGTGTGTGTGCTCTGAATATCTATCATATCCAAATCCGCCTCTTTCTGTTTTGTAAATTGTGTCTGGACAGATTTTCTTCATCTTTATCATCATCATCTTATTATCATTATTATTTATAATGAATCAATCAGTGGCCTCCAGACCATAATAATAAAGATGAAACCAAACATCCTCTTACCTTCTCAGCTCCTCGGTGTTTCTTAGCGGCCGGCGTGTCGTCATGCTGCCGCCGGACAACAATAGCGCCGCCGCCGCTTTTAACGCCGCAATCCAGCGCGGTTTTGTTGCCACCGCTGCCGTTGTTGTTGTTGTTGTTATTGTTGTTGTTATTGTTATTGTTTACGTTGCCGCTGTCCCCCGCGATCCTAGAGTCCGGCGAGGCGCAGTGGCAGTGTCCGGGGGGGCCGTCGCGGCGCGGATGATGATGATGATGATGATGATGCTCGGGTTGGGCGAGGAAGACGGAGACGGAGGGAGGAGGAAGAGGAGGAGACGAACCATCACAGAGCTTCTCTTTCCTGATCCGGACCAGAGGGTCTGGAGGATCTGGAGGATCCGGAGCGTCTCTCTCTCTCTTCCAGCCTCGGATCATGGTGGTTTTCGTCTTTTTCTCCTCTTTGGTTTTTACGCGCGTCGCCTCTGAGGATGAGACGCCGCCGCCGCCGCCGCCACCGCCTCCTCCTCCTCCACCCTCCTCCTCCTCCTCCTCCTCTCTACAGACCGCTGAGATCATCTCGACCTCGTCTCCAACGACGCCGCGTCCTTGAACCTTCATCGCAACGCACGGATGCGGATCCGCGTCCGTATCCGCGTCCCGGACCGACTCGACCGCGTTTAAACGCGGATCTCCTCGACTCCGACCCGCCTCCTCCGGTGATACGAGGAGGTGATGATGGAGGTGGTCTGGGTCCGGGTCTGGGTCTGGGTCTCATCGTGTCTCAGAAAACGGTTCATCTTCTTCCTCTTGATACTGATGATAACAAACACAACGAACCACAATAAATTAAAACAGATTTTAATATTAATAAATAAAACATCGATTAGATGTTTAAAAAATAAATTTAAAAAATATAAAATGATAAAAAAAAAAACAATATATGTAATATTATAATAGTAATAATAACAATAATTATTACTATTTTATACAAAATCTCCAATTTAAAGATTCAGTTTTAAATTTTGAGTAAAAACATAAAATCCTATAGGGAAGTGTAATGTCGTTGTTTGACCACATGAGGGCGCCTCAGTAGTTTAATATCAGAGGCCAACTCGTGAACACAGCGCTCTGCTGTGTGATTGGTTCAACAGGGTTGTCACGTGACTCATAGGCGCCATGTTGTTACCCCACTTATCTATTGTCATTTGAGGAGACACGTGAATGTTTGGTTTTATTTCGTTTTATGATTAAAATTTAAAAGAAAATAAAGTTCTGATGTTTAGTGAACGACTCCAACATTAAAGTGAAATATATATATATATATATATATATATATATATATATACACACACACACACACACACACACACAACTTCTAACGTTGAGCTTTTATTCACGTAAATTTTGTGTTTGATGTGAAAACAACAAACTGGTGAAAACGTATGGAAGCGTCTTGTTTTCAGTCTCAAAGCTCCAGCTACAGTTCAGACAGTTTATGTTTGTGTTTCAAAGTGCGTCTGGTTGTTCTGTTGACACATCGAGACATGTGACGATGCTCCGACCGTGTCACAACACTTCATGTCAGTGAAGCTTCTACAATACCTGCTGCTTCTGCAATAACACTGACCTACCATCCGCCAACGCTGCTGACACAGTAGAAGTACACACACTGGAGTAGAAGTACAGATACTAGAGTAGAAATGTACCTGCTGTTTCTGCAAAAACAAATCCATCCCTCTGACGTTGTTGACAGACGGCTGCCCCCTAGTGGTGGAGAAAAAAAGAGTCAGTTAAACAACAAAATCTGCACAAACCAAATGAAAATGGTTTCCATGTCGGTGTTAGTGAGAATCTGGTGTGTGTTGTTTCTGTTACACACATGTGATAACGTGTTTGTTACTGTCGCTGTGGCCCAGTGACCTTCAGCTCATATCTCACCGTTATCACTGTTTGTTCATGTCATGTTTACCAGACATTACCCCGACGTCTTGTTTTCATAACAACTGGTGATGAAAGTTATTCCAGATCAGCAGATTCATCATTTCTTTTCCTGAACAACAGGCCGATGAAGAACGAAGAAAAACAATGAATCTGCTGATCTGAAACACCCTTCATCACCAGTTGTTATGAAAACTTTGTCCCTGTAAACGTCACAGGTGGAGACTAAGATGTCTTATTTCAAAGGCTAACCGTGCTAATGCTAGCTGAATTGACCGAGTTACCTGAGGTGTCAAAGTTAGCTAGGTTAGCTAACACCAACACATTAGTAGAAGTAGTTGGCAGCTTTGGTCACAGGTGGAGACTCAAAATATCACTTCACTAGTGACCTTTGACTGGTGACCAGCTACAGCCACAATTAAATGGTTGTTCCACATCAGCAGATTCATCATTTTCCTAAACAACAGTGAGGAAAATATTGAATCTGCTGATGTGGATCAACCTTCATCACCAGTTGTTATAAACCAGACGTTGGGTAAGTCTTGTAAAACAGTGTTTTTAATAAACTCTGGGTTCACTTACTAAGTTATCAGTCCTTCAGTTTATGTGTAGGGACCCTATTCATGCTACTGCTGAAGTGAAGTGATATTTTGAGCTTTATTAGTGGTTAAAAAATGACAGTTTAGATACGTTTGGCTGACTGCCCCATTTACTTTCATTGTTAACTATTTGGTTGTGAAAACAAAAGATGGTCAAACTGGATATTAGTCACGTCTCTTATTCTGATGTTGTTTTCTTCCTGTTTCAACGGTTAAATTTGCACCAAAATATCACAACAAACATGTTCAGTCTGAGAGTGTGACCTGAGCTCAAGAATGAAACTTTAGTCTCCAAACAAAGCTGGGTAAAATGTCACTGATCAAAGGTTTGAATTCACACACACACACACACACACACACACACACACACACACACACACACACACCACTCTGTCCTGCCGTGTGATTGGCTGTGACATGTGAGACCAGGAGGCCCAGTACACCTCCCACAGAGGGCGGGGGGGTGGAGGCAGGTGAAGGGAGCAGAGCGCAGGATCCAGTCCGCGGGGGTCAGTCGGTGTGTTTGGAGGCCCTGCAGCCAGGAGGATCCTGAGGGTCCAGAGGGTCTGGGGAGGGTCCGGGTGGGTTCGGTTTATGAGACAAGGAGCGTTGGAGCGCGATGACAGAAGAGTCCCTGAACCAACAGACGTCTCAGGAAGACACCAGGAAGTTTAACAGAGGAGCTGTGAAGAATGAAGACAGAGATTATCAGTGAGTTTCTAACCTTTAATCAGTTACTGATCAATAATTCTGATGGTTGTTGTTAATATTTATTCTTGTTTTGTCTCTTTTATTGCGACATAATGACGGTTCAATAACACACTATTTTATCCACCAACAAGTGGCTTCTACCAGTGGCTTCTGTCAGAATCAGTGACTGTAAATAAAGATGGACAAGTCAAAACTTCTCAGAAATAAAATCATTTATTCGGCCACTAGGGGGCGATTCAGACATCGTCAAAGACGTCTGTCGTAATCAACACGGAGTCGTCTGAAAACGACGAGTTCAATCGACAATTGACATATTGGGTTTATAAAGTAACTAAAGTCTCACTAGAGTAGAAGTAGAGACACTAGAGTAGAAGTAGAGACACTAGAGTAGAAGTAGAGACACTAGAGTAGAAGTAGAGACACTAGAGTAGAAGAGACACTAGAGCAGAATAAAATAACTTTGGTAGAAGTTCAAGTCGTCACTAGAATGATTCTCCAGTAAAAGTCTTAAAGTATCTAGTATTTACTGTACTTCAGTATGACAGTAATCTATAAGTAAATGTAGTTAAGTGTAGAAAGTAAAAGTACAAGTACATGTTAATAAAACAGAAGAATATGATGAAGTTTATCCAGCACTTTAAAACATGGAGCTACAACAATCTTCATAGACGAAGGATCAGTACTTTGTTAGTGAACCACACTGCCTCCTGCTGATTCTCTGCTGGTCTACAGCTCAGATCTAGAGAACATGTCAGAGGAACGTCACAAGAACATGAGGACGGTCAGCGAGCCTCTGCAGCCTGGATCTGGATCAGCTGATCTGGATCAACGGGAGCTGTTGTCCCGGAGGAAACCAGCGCTGGTCAGGTTGGTCAACAACAGGAAGTACTACAATACCAGAGTGTAGATATAGTTGTACTTGAGTAGATAAATACTTTCTTCTTTTTGCTGACGGTCAGTAAACAGCGGGGGTTGGTTGTGTAACTGATAAAGTCAGCTCCTCTCACACTGATAACTGATATTGATTTTGTCGTCTGCAGGTCAAAGACCTTCGACCACTCTCTGCTGACTCAGGTTCAGGCCGACTCAGACTCCAAGATAGAGAGGAAGAAGTCTCAGTACAGCCAGGTATCTCATATACATTTTTATTATTATTATTATTATTACGACACCAATAAACGTTAACAGCCGGGGAGACGTTTGGTTTTCTAGCCGGGTGATGATCTTTATCTGTCATCACTTTAATGTCAGTTAATGCTCCTTGTATATAGTTTTCTTGGTGTGGCTGAATAAAAACAAAATCTGCTGCTCCACATCAGCAGATTCATCATTTTTCTTGCTCTTCACCGACACATCGGCTGTTGTTGTTCAGGAAAATGATGAATCTGCTGATCCATCCATCTAAGGTCACTAGTGAAGTGATATTTTGAGCTTTATTAGTGGTTAAAAAATGACAGTTTAGATACGTTTGGCTGACTGCCCCATTTACTTTCATTGTTAACTATTTGGTTGTGAAAACAAAAGACGGTCAAACTGGATATTACTTCAACCAACGTAAAACATCTCTAGAAAGGGGAGTTTGACTTGTTGTCGTGGTGAAATAAATGGATCCAATCATCACTTTCAACTAGTCAGCGTCACATTTATGCGCTGAACTGAAACGTCTTCAAGGTCCAGGTTTTGTCAAGAATCACTCACCAACCTTGTGTGTGTTGTGTTTCAGCTCTCGAAGAGCAACTGCCAGTATCATAAAATATTTAAGGAGATCAGCAAAGAGGAACAGCTCAGGCAGAGTAAGTCTTTAATGATCACAACTATCCGCTCCACCTTAAATACTGGATGAGGGTTTAGATAATAGTCAGACATCTGATACCTATTTGATATTCGATACAAGAAAATTACGTCCGTAGTTTTAAAGCTAAAATCAGTCACTGGCAGTAAAAAAAAATCTTGTGTTTGTCAGGTTACACCTGCGCTCTGCAGAAAGACATCCTCTACCAGGGACGAATGTTCGTCTCCGACCACTGGATCTGCTTCCACTCGAAGGTGTTTGGCAAAGACACAAAGGTACTGAGGGTCAGGACGGACTTTCTCACCTGACGTCTCTTGTTTCTCCGTGTGACGTCTGAGACGGAGAGCTCGGAGAGCATTACACTGTTGTGTAACGCTCTGATTTGACCAGACATCAGTCTACATAACGTCAACGCTAATTCTGAGATTTCTAAGGAAGATTTAATCATATAAGACAGATGTTAGAAATAAAATGACCTAGTAGCAAAGAGTAGGAATGACCCGTTTACCTACCAGTTTTCCAGCATCTCATTTCACATCATCACTATGTCCAGTCAGGTCCAATGATATATAACCACTTTTTTATAAAACACCACGACCATATGAAACCTGCAAGAAGAGAAAACAGAGACGTTAATGAGATAGATGCATTCTGGTGACATAATACATTACAAAAAAACAACAAACAAACAGACCGTTTGGTGGCGTCGTATCTGAATCATTCCACACACTATGGGTGATACTTCTCCAACACAGTCGAGTCAAACGTTTGTCGTGGTGTTTGTTGTCTCAGATCGCCATCCCAGTGGTGTCCATCACTCACATTAAGAAGACCAAAACCGCCATCTTGGTGCCAAACGCTCTGGTAATTGCTACTTCAAATGACCGGGTGAGAGTTCAGACCAGTGACCTGTCATTCAGTAACACGTCCCTCTGAGTATTAAGAAACATAAAACTGTTTTGTGTTGTGTTGCAGTATGTGTTCGTGTCCCTTCTGTCCAGAGACAACACCTACAAGTTCCTGATGTCCGTCTGCCTTCACCTGGAGGTACAAACAACTTCCTGTATGATGCAAACTCATTGTTAAACCACAACTTTATATTCCCAAACAATACTAGATTTACAAAAGCTGGACGACCCGACGGCTTGAAAAAGTGAAGCCAAAACATCTGTGTCGCCCCCTGGTGGCTGGTTGCAAATTAAATTCAATGAAGCGCCATAAAGGAAGAGTGTGGAGTTTAAGACAGGATCTCTCCTGAGATCGCATGAAGCTCGTTGGTTGAGCGTTTACTTTCCAATTTCTGGACCAATCACAGCTCTCACGATCTGCGTCGCCTCTAAGAAAATTATTAAGAATTTTCTTATTATAGAAAATTTTGGAGGCTCTGGTCTGACTAAAATCTCATTTCTAAAAGAAACAAGGAAGTGATTCACTGACGTATGGATCAATGTTTGACTGGAAAAGAAGATTTGCACAAAGTTGCACAAAATTTGAAAGGATTGGTTCAATTTGTGTTTATAAAATGTTGCTGCAAAACTCTGGAGACACATTTTTCTTTACACCTTAATTTCACTTCCAATTGTCTGCATAGGAACCCAACAAAGATCTGTGTGAGTGAGTTTTATCTGAGGAAGTTTTTCTGATGATTCAAGTGAAACCTTTGGGACGTTTTGAGCCTCTTGTTTCTGACATGTGTGTACAGGAGAAGAGTCCGTGCAGCAGCCCCATCCCCTCCTCAGCAGAGAACAGCTTCAGAGGTCAGATGTCACCTCTGACTCCTCGCTTCCCTCTGGTGAGTCAAACACCGACACGTCAGAGACGTCACGTCACCAGATAACATCGGTAACCGTCTGTTCCTGTGACTGAAGAGTTTCTCAGGTGATTTTGGCGACTTGGACGGAGCAGTGAGGCAGCGGAGGCAGGAGATGGAGGAGAGCAGCAGCTCCGACTCCCAGACGCCCGACTACGACAAGTTAGCAGGTATCACCGACCGCCACAGACCGCAGATGGTTGGAGGTTGAGTCTGCTGCACAGAACTGAACTTTCTGTCTTCGACGGCTGCAGAGTTCCCCGTCCCTCCCTTCCTGGACGTCGTGAAGCACACGGACAGAGCGCCACCTCCAGAGTGTCCGGACCATCAACACCAAACCAAGACGCAGCATCAGAACCAGCAGAGCCCAGACAACAAGCAGCAGGAGACTCATCACCCCGGTGAGGACGGTTCTTTACGTTATGTTAGTGTGAAAATAACAACCACACAGCCATGTCGGTCGTACCATGTGTCTTACGTCTCATTTCGTAGCTTCTTTGTCAACGTTTCCCAACTCTTCAGACACAATTTGAATCTCCTCAGATGTTTTACGTCTCCTCTGTTTTGAACATGTGTTGCATTATGTTTTACGCGCGTTTTCAGGCTCAGAGTTGATAATCGACAGCAGGACCCTGAAACCAGTTTCTCTTAACACTCTGCTGTTTGTCTACCTGGTTCTGTAAGTTTACCGTTGTTCATTGATTGGTTACTAACTACTGGGCTCAGTTGATATATTGTTTGTGTGTGTTTTCTCAGCGTGTGCGTCCTGGTCCTGTCTTCTTGTTACCTGGCCTTTAAGATCATCTCGTTGGAGCAGACGCTGACGTCGCTCGGCGTCATCGCAGAGTTCAACCATAAAGAGTGAGTTCACAGCTTCTCAGAAAGTCCTGAAACAAAAGAAGACAGCATCAAACATTTGTTTATTTATGTTTTTAACGTCTCAGTGTCTAATCTATGAACTAACTGTTCAAACTAAAGATCCAGATGTTCAGGACCTGGTCCTCGTCCTGCTGTTTTTCTGACCTTCTCTCCTGAGACTGACACCGTAACCTCCATCTCTGATCCTCAGTGACATCAGGAGAAACTCCATGTGAACTGTTTGGAGAATTCAACAACAGTTACTGATCACACAAGCAGTCCACGTCCATCACCTCGTCTTTTCTTTTTTTTCTTTCTCAGTAACGACCTTCTGCAAAGCAGCAGTGATGTGAACACAGAGCTTTTCTCTGAACTACTGACCATCAACCTGATGAAGCTGGAGAAGGTCAGTCAGTCAGTGTGTTCCACATCAGCAGATTCATCATTTTCCTTGCTCTTCACGGACACATCGGCCTGTCATTCAGGAAAATGATGAATCTGTTGATCCATTCATCTAATTGTGGCTATAGCTGGTCACCAGTCAAATGTCACCAGTCACTATTGAAGTGATATTTTGATATTTTTTGCTCAAAACAATCTCAATATTACTTCAACCAATGTAAAATATCTCTTGAGGGGGAGTTTGACTCGAATAAACAGAACGACAACATCAAATCTGCACTGACTTACATTAAATACTTGAGTTAACGTATTTAGTTGCTGGACAATGAGTGAAACCTCACAACTGAGACATTTCCAGAGAGTCAAGTGTAACCAGACTCTTGTTTGTGTTAAACATTTATAGTCAGTGATCTGTTCAGAGTGATGTCATCTGTAAGAAGAGTCTCAGCTACATCAGCTTTATTTTGTTTTACCAACGCTGTACTTCTATTCCAACTATAAATATTAGTATTCCACATTTCTGATAATAGTTAATACATTCTAGACTTTACATTTCACTATCTGAACTATATCTATGACCCCTATAGAAATGTTTTTGTCATTAGCCAGTAAAGACAATTTAATTATCACATCATGAAAACACGATGTTTGTTCCTCCAGGTGCAGAAGAACCTGCAGAGACTGTTGGACGAAGCTGCCTGAACGAGCTGGAAACCACAAAGAAATGTAGAAAGTTGTCTGAAAAAGTTGTAAATACATTGTTTTATTGTTAAATATATTGTTACAAACCAACAACGCTGAGGTTTGTTGGACTAACGTACTGTATTGATTGGCACAACCAGTTTAAGGTGCTACATGTCAGGTTTATCGCTGGCCAGCTAGTGTTAGCATTAGCAGCTGGTTACACATCTACTTCTGTGTTGGGCAGGGCTTTGTTCATTCTTCTGAGGTGTCTCAAGCTGTTGACGTGTAACCTCACAACAATTCAGAGTTTTTCTCTCGGGACTGAAATCAAGTGCCTCCAACTCGTCTGACGATTCATAACCTGATAATTTATTCATCTGTGTTGTGAAAAACCTTCAGTTTCACTTCTGAGCAGATCCCAAATCTATAATTGTCCAAATATTGTAAAAGTACAATCTAACATTTCAAATGATTCATTCATAGAAACATTTTTAGAGGATAATTCTGGTGTAGTTTTCATACAGCCACTAGGTGGAGCCACAGTCAAAAGATTTGAAATGTCCACAACCATCAAGACAGACTGTTACAGAGACGATCATCACTGTGATTCTGTAAATATACAAATATTTAATGATATGATTGTAGAATTTGTTGATTGCTGCTTTTGTTCTTTTTCTTGAGTAAAATTCTATTTTTGCTGTAATGTTATTTTTCATTCTTCTTTGCCAAGAGGCCAAATTTGGCCCAATTTTGTTAAAGTTTCAGGAGGATGTACGGCCCCTATATGGCTCAAATGAGTGGTGCAAAAGAGAGAAAAAAACAAAATTCACTCAAAAACCAATTATAGAACATACACCCCAAAGAGAATGCTAATGCTAACTTTCAGGTTACAGATCCAGATGTTCAGCACGTACCTGGTGGTCTTGACTCTTTACCGGCGTCACGCTGCTCCTTGTTCTCCATCGCTGACTCCTCAACAGACACTTCTCCACTTGTAGCAAAGGGCTAAAAAAAAAAAACAAAAGGGTCCTGACGCTGTCAATGAAGAGGAGAATCATCAATAAATGAACCAGATAGATCAACTCCTATGTTAGTCCAGGACCACTCAGTCATGTTCATCCTAGACCACCATTAATTTGTTAGTCCAGGACCACTACGCCCCCACCCGCTGGACACTTACTGCCAACGCTACATCCACAGAGTCTCCAACATCTTGAAGGCACATTTATTCATACGACACATAGGAGCACACGAGCACAGAGACAAAGTGTTTTACACAAAACAGTTATAAAGAACAGAGCATGAAGAAGTATAAATACATACAGTACTTTGGTTTAGAGTCAGAGTGCAGTAGATTATGGTGAATAGTGTTTATCCTGTTTTAACAGTAGTCAAAGTCGAGGTTCATCAAAGAAGCTGTGAGCAGCAGAATAAGAGAATGCAGCTTCACCCTGTTTGGTTTTAATCCTGAGACACGGAGCAGACTGGTCCCTAATGACCTGACAGCCTCGAATCAATCAATCTTCTGTAACAACCAATCTGAGACCGGAGAGGTCTGTTTAGTCGTCCTGAATGATCAACATTCAGCGCTGAGGCTCTCTGCTGGATGAAGCTTCCTCTCCACTCCACCTCCCAGTAACATGGTCCAGTCAGAGCCTCTCTACACACCAGCTGCTGCTGCTTCAACATCTGGATCATCAGGACACAGGACTCAGGATCTCTGATCAAGTTCAGCTCCCTGAACGAAAGCAGAACCAGCAGACTGACGTCTTGGTTTTCTGAGCCCTCTGCCCAGTCCAGAGTGAACTTCTGCACCAAGAAGGTTTTTCCAACTCCAGCGACGCCATTGGTCAGAACCAGTCTGATGTGTCCATGTTGGTCAGGTAAGACTTTAAAGATGTCGTGACACCTGATGGCAGCGTGATGGAGGGTCTTTATCTTGGAAACTGTCTCCATCTTGTGAGTCGTCTCCAGCTGCATCACCTCATGTTGGGTATTAACCTCTTCACTCTGTCCCTGTGTGATGTAGAGCTCAGTGTAGACCCTGTTGAGGAGGGTTTCACTTCCTGCTCCATCAGTTCCTTCAGTCACATGTTGACATCTGGTCCTCAGACTGGTCTTATGTTCATCTAAAACCTGCTGCAGACCACTATCTGCTGACAGAGAACAAACAATGTCAGACTAAAGACAAGGAAAGAAAATCTTTCTCATGTTTATAATCATCTTAAATGTTGATGCTGTTTGACAGATCACATGACACTGTAGAAAACAACACGTCCTGTTTTCACCAGTGACCACATCAGCAGACACATGTTCAGTCTTACTTTGTCCAGAGCTGAGTCTGAGTCTCTTTCCACACTGGGGACAGGAGGAGTCTCCTGGTGGACCAGACTGGTCCCAGTATGAGCTGCTACACTGTCTGCAGAACCAGTGTCCACAGCTGGAGGAGACTGGATCCTTCAGGACGTCCTGACACAAAGCACAGCAGGACAGCTGCTGGTCCACAGAGACACCAGTCCTTCCTCTTCTCTCTGTGGACGTGAACACATGACATTAGTGGTGAACAGTCCACAGTTCACCAGCTGCAGCTCTATCATCTTTACATCATCTACAGTGATTAATCAGCAGTGTGTATGAACATCCAGTCCCTCGTCACATTGTTGCTGCTGTGAACAGGAGACAGTTTGTGTGAAGATGCATTTTTTCAGTCTCTCCTACACAAACCATCTGAGCAGTCAAACACAGAGAGACTGAGACTTTAGAGAAAAGGCCACAGATCCTCAGTAAAGTTCCACCTGGACATGGACACTAATAATGTTGAAATCCATGTCAGTGCTGAATCATCCTCGGCTCAGTTACAGTAGAAACAGTCTCCATGACAACAGACAAACTAAACAGTGTATCCACTGTCACTGAACTGAAAAAAATCTAGAAACATTTACAGTAGAAACAGACTCTTACTTTGTGTCTGAGGGTCCAGGTCCAGGAATGAAGGTTATAAAAGCTCCTATGGACCAGTCACTCTTCATAGACAAACAGCCTGTTCCTGCATCTGCTCTCAGTCTGTGGAAACAATAGATTTTACACATTGTTGAAGGTAGGTGTAGCCAGGTGTCTCGAGTGGCGTGGAATAAGGGACTAGAGGCCGGCATTTTTCAAAAAAAAAAAAAGATGGGCTTTTAATTTTCCCAATTAAGACACGTAGGCATCAATGACAATATAGAGTAACAAAAAGCAAAAAGATTAACAAAAAAATAGGAAAAAATGTGAAAGCAAATAAATCAAAATTATTCAAATCAAATAAGTAGGACTAAGGATGGTCCATGAACAGAGATGTCAGACTCATGTCTGCTCACCAGTCACTCCTCTCAGAATAAATCACGGCAGCCTTAAACAGTCTAAGGACACCCCTGTGAGAGTGAATCAAACCACCTTGTGAGCACAAGACAGGTGCATTTCAGGTGAACCACCTTTCACTAGCTACGGCAGCTACATTACACCACTATAACAAAACAAAAATACATATTAGCAATGCTAAACAATACAATTAACCTCCAGCCAAGCTGATAACATCGTGTTCCATAAAATATTAATTTTCATTTTTGACTGGGTCCGGCTCAGCTGACCCAGAAGTCAACCGGCCATTTAAACGGGGCAAATGCGGCGGTGACGGTGCGTAGTTGTCCCATCACACACATATTTATTATTATCATTATTAGTATCATCACTGCTGTGATATATTATAGATCCTATCATTTTTTGTTCATAAATGACTTAGTTGAAACAACCTCAGGGTTATAATGAAGATCATTCAACCACATCACAAACTGAATCATCTTCACAAACACACTCTTACTTTGGGTCTGAGGGTCCAGGTTCAGAACTGAATTTTAGAGGTTCTGGCATGGACCGGTCACTCTTCATAGACCAACAGCTGGACTGTGGACATTTGTCCTCGTGTTTCTTCATCTTCTCTGGTTTGAGACTTGAACCTGTAACAAACATTCATCAGTAAAACCAGTCAATCCTCCATCTCTACAGCAGCTTCTTCTTTTTTTACATATGTAGAATTAAAACCACATGTATTTTCTCTGAGTCAGACCACTTCAGATAAACGTCAGCGTCTGAGCCCAGAAACCTGGAGAGAAATGAGCACAAAGAAGTGAAGATGTCACCTTGGACCCTGACACACTGGTCTTTATACTGCTGCTGGTTTTACTGACGCACATGTAAAACTAAATAGGAAATATTTGTGTGTGTGTTTCTTTTAGTTTAAATTCATGTCAGAAATATGAGGAAGAGAGAAGAGTCAGTAATTCCCACATGAACTGGTTTTTGCTTTTATTTTGTATAAACAGAAAACATGTGAATCTGTTATCCCAGCTACCAGCGAACCTTTAGAGCCTAAATGAACTGACTGAACACAATGTAAATACATCACATACATCAGTAAATGTAAATGATCAAGATGATTTGAAGATTCATTTTCAGTGTTAGTAACATTGTTGTCTCTCTGGTTGAAGAGTCACCTTGACTGTGACGTTAACTCTGGTTTGTCAGGTTGATCAACTTCCTCATAGTCATAAATAAATAGTCATAAATACTTCCATGTCGAAAAATAAACAAGCACTGCGAGTGTCAAACGCATTGAGCACATCTATATGTGTCCTTGACACCAGTGTTGGATGTTAAACCGGTTCAGCCGGTTCAAGACTCTGAACCTTTTTATCAAATCAAGTCAAACACACTCGTCATGGTCCATTATGTTTGATCATGTCATCTGCTGGTATGTGTGGTGACTACACACACATCAATACACCCACTCCAGGGGCGGATGTATTGATCATATATAATCGATACCAAGGTGAGTATCGCTATAGGATCAATACTAGCGTGATGAGATTAGCGATTCCCATTTTTTCACTTCCGATTCCGATACCTGAATTTGGATATCTGCCGATACCGATACTATTCCGATACCAGAGCTCTGTTTGCTTTAATATTATTATTATATCATAATGTTGATGTTATATGAGGCTGTAATAAACTCGTCTCTACAGACAAGAATGATATGTACCAGTGTCTCCATGTGTGTCCCAGAAGGCAACTGGAAGTAAATATAAGGTCAGAAAAACAGGAAGGATCCATCCTGACAACAAACATGAAACTTTACAAACACACTGATTTGAGAGATTTGACCCGTTTCTACTCACAGTTGTTGAGACACAGAGAAGCTCCGATGAACAAACTTTTCTCGGCGTCAACCGATGCGACTCAGCCTCCCCCTTCAAAATAAAAGCCGATGACAACACGTCATGTTGCTGCATCAGTCATCAGTGGTAACAAGCATGAGGACTGAACTAACAACGCATGTTTAATCGATAAATGACGAGTTTTGTATCTTATTGGCAACTTCATTCCTCATAGACCCGTCTTTATTGTACTTTATCTAAATTTATTAATTTCAATGAATTTCAATGAAAAACACTTCACCGCCACCTAGTGGACACGACAAGTAACACACGCACCAGTGTCTTCACAGAGCAGTTCTTATTACTGAACAAAAATGATCCTTTTATTATTTCATATTATCGTTCAACTTATCTGATAAAATCCAGGTGTTGACTCCAGGTCGTCAGCAGGTGGCAGCAGTGAGCCTCGTTTTATCTGCACCACACCAGAAGTCCTCAGTCGTCCTCAGAGTCCCGTCATCAGATAAAACAACGATCCTCCTTCATCTCCTGATGACCAGTATCATCTCAAGTAACATGAGGTTTATTGTGAAGAACCTCCAGCACAACTTTCAACATATTTCATTCATTTTTACCATCTGATCTCGTCACTAGTTTGAATTGACACTTCTACTTCCGCATCTTCCTCTTGTCTTCACCGCTGCTTCTTCTCTGATCGCTGCTGCTTTTATTTACCGCCGCCTACTGGAGGTTTAATGAAACTACAACAACAGCAGCAGGACTCCTAATAGAACTATAATAATATGTAAATCTGTTAAATACTGGATCATTACCAGAAAAGCTAAAGATGAAGATTCATTGACCCAACATGCCCCATGTCTCTTTATAAAACTAAAGTAGAAATAAACCATGAACCAAAGAACCTTTAATATTGCATTTTATTGATAGTAGAAAAACATAGTTGCAAAGATCATATTGGGTCATTTATATCCAAACAACAGTGACTGGAAACCGAAAAATCCCTGATTTTGTTTATAAAAGTGCAAATTAATAACTATAGAAGTCAATGTTATGATTTTACTTTTGTTTTGTTTTTTTCAAATTAAAGATTAAAGGACAAACTTGTCTACTCAAAAGTACAATTAATCACCAAGCACATGTATGTACAGACACATATACAACACATTAAACTGGACTGTTGTGGAGCTGTTCTATTAGTCTACATTCATCACATGATTCAAAACTTTACATGTTAAAAAGAGAAGAGGAAACCAAAGTTTATCAGTGATTGATTAAACTTATATCAAATAACTTATATACAAGTGTTTCCCAACCTTTATTGAGAACACTTTATTATCAGTGTGCAACATCACACTGATGTGTGGCACAGTTGTTAAGAATCACTGCTTTGTACGACATCACAGATTCTCTGAAATTCTCTTGTGGTTTTAGTTTTAATGTCATACTTCTTTAAACATGTTCTTTTACACTGAATCAACAGGAGCTTTATTTACTACTGCTTGTTAACATTAATTAATTAATGTAATGAACTGATAATAAAATGAATAGAAAACATCATGTGTCTGAGAATGAATGTGAAGAATTATCACTTTATTATCACTAAGTCATTTTAGTTGTAACTGGAGATTTGTGACTAAACTATAAATGATGTAACGTGGAGTTTACACATCATCTTCCACCGTGACCTGTTAAACATTAGATGAGACAAGATATAAAGTATCAGCTCTGTTAATAATTATTATATAAACAAGAGAATAAATGGTGTCTAACGTTGTTAATAAGAGCTGTGACATCATGAGTCACGTGATGAAAACGTATCTACAATCAGTGACGACCACACGGGGCGATGGTGGACTGGACAGATGTTCTCAGAGCAGCTGAGAGTCGCTCTCTGCTGGATGAAGCTTCCTCTCCACTCCACCTCCCAGTAACATGGTCCAGTCAGAGCCTCTCTACACACCAGCTGCTGCTGCTGCTGCTGCTGCTTCAACATCTGGATCAATCATCATCATCATCCTACTTCCACCTGCAGAGAGAAGGAGACAGAAGAGATGAGACTCAGATCACACTGGACCTGAGCTCAGGTTCTGGTCTCTACAAAGACCACATGGGTCCAGACCAGGTCCCTACAGGCTTCAGTCACACTGGTCTCAGAGCTGTGACACAGATGAAGCTCATCAGTTGTTTAGTGTTGAAATGAGAGAACAAACAGTGTGAGATCAGTTTGATGAGCGACCACACTGTCTCTATACGTCCTGTGAGGCCGTCAGCTGTGATCCAGCTTCACTTCCTGTTCACATCAACACATGATCACAACCAGCTGCTCTGATTGGCTGACTGTTCTCTCTCTGTCTTCCTGTCTCCATCCTCCTCTCACAGCTTCACTGAGGAAAGCAGCCACTGAGAAGGTTGGAGCTTCACAGGAAACACTGGCTCTTTGCTTTGATACTAACTGGGTTTAGTACAACAGAGCTGAAGGCAGCGTGGACTGACTCCAACCCTCTACTGACCTCAGAGTCTCCAGTCTGTAGTCTGGACTCTCCTGAAGACCACACAGATCCTTCACGTCTGAATCCTTCAGGTTGTTTCCACTGAGGTCCAGTTGTCTCAGATGGGAGGGGTTGGACTTCAGAGCTGAGACCAGAGAATCACAGCTGATCTCTGACAAACTGCAGCTGATCAATCTGAATAAAGAATAAAAGATGTAGATAAAATGGTGAATGATGTGATCAGATGTGTCCTGATCAATGATCATTTCATTTTTCAGAGCATTTTTTTCAAAGCTGTCTACACTCTAGCTGTGCTCTAGCGCGAACATTTTGCCCACATACAGACCCATTCAAAAGTCTGAATTTCTCCGAAATTGATCATGGTCACTGATCTGTAACTGATGAAAAAGTATACAACCTAGCAAAAAAGTTGAATGCCACATCCACACAGGAGAATTTTGTCTTGCTTCGCACAGCAAAATATTGATTCTATAGCTTTGCTATATAGATCAATAGTTTGAAATGCATAGCACTGCATCACTAGTAATGCGATGGTGCAGTAGGTTAGTCAGAGATTTGATCTCAAACTCTGAATCAAAGAATGATCAGCATGTTGGTTTTTCTCTCAGACAATATTCAGTGACAGATCAGATCAGGTCTGCTTCGTCGTGGGACAGTGTCACAGCTAAACGCTCTTCTTCAGTCTCATGTTTAAATCTGCTGCGTCAACTTTAAAGTGTCAGACTCTGAATGTTCAGCTTCACGTCGCAAATAAACAGGAGACAGTGACGGTGAACTGAGAGGGAGAGTAAATCTATGAAGTGGTGAATTCACACCACCACTGATTCTTCTCATGGTTTATTTACAGTGACAGTGTTGATCTGTGCTGTGACAACTGTTTCAACTCTACAACTTTACATTATGTTCCTTGTGTGTGACGTTACCAGCAGGTGACGTGTGTGTTCACACGACGTCTCACTCACACTTTTTGAGTCTGAAGGAGAAAGTGAGTTAACACAGACAGTTGATAACCAGCTTCATGACACCAGTTTCTCTGTGACTGTGAGATGAAGCTATGTTGATCTCACTAGTACGGTCTCGTTACCATGACAACACTGTCACACCACAATATAACAGCAGGACATGATGGGACTGTTTGTCTGAAGCTGCTCTGAGACAGTGTGAAGTCAATCACATCAAAGTTGTGGAAATTAAAGCACAAATACACAGTCAGCACCCTGGTTGCTATGGAAACAGGAGGAAAACACCATCAATTATTAATGAAGAAAGTAGAAATGTGTGTCTATAGGTAGAAAGATATAAGATCTACAACAGTAACAGACAGTGAACTGACCTCAGAGTCTCCAGTCCACAGTCTGGACTCTGGAGAAAACCACACAGAACCTTCAGTCCTGAATCCTGCAGCTTGTTCCTGCTCAGGTCCAGTTGTCTCAGATGGGAGGGGTTGGACTTCAGAGCTGAGACCAGAGAATCACAGCTGATTTCTGACAACCTGCACAACTCCAATCTGAATAAAGAATAAAAGGTGTAGATAAAATGGTGAATGATGTGATCAGATGTGTCCTGATCTGTAATATTTTCTCTGATATCAGTAACAATAATAATAATAATAAAATAGGACAATTTGTCCAGTCGATGTAGAAAACATCAGTCCTCTGACTGAGACAAATACGAGTGTGTGAGTTGTGAAGTTTGACTGAAGTAAACAGACGATATTCACCACAACTCACTGACATGAAGTGAAACTGAAGGAATAATTCTTAGAGAAGAAAAACTGGAAACATGGAACATATTCAGTTTAACATGTCATTAATTCAGTCGTTGTAAATGATGGATTCAACTGGTGAGTAAAGAGAAATGAAAGATATAAGATCTACAACAGTAACAGACAGTGAACTGACCTCAGAGTCTCCAGTCCACAGTCTGGACTCTGGAGAAAACCACACAGAACCTTCAGTCCTGAATCTTGAAGCTTGTTCCTGCTCAGGTCCAGTTCTCTCAGATGGGAGGGGTTGGACTTCAGAGCTGAGACCAGAGAATCACAGCTGATCTCTGACAAACTGCAGTTCTTCAATCTGAATAAAGAATAAAAGATGTAGATAAAATGGTGAATGATGTGATCAGATGTGTCCTGATCAATGATGTTTTCTCTGACATTATTACAACAGAATGTTTTACAGTGTTTTTGTACAGAACATGAGGAAAACACAACTGATTATTGATTATTAATGACGGAGGAAAGAAGGAACATGTGTGCTGTGTGTTCAGTCAAACTTCAAACATGGTAGAAAAACAACTGTGTTGTTGTTGTTTTTACAGCAGTTTGTTGTTGACAACGTGTCGTTCTTCATGGACCAAACGAGGAGCGTCCCTGAGACGTATGGACAGAGAGTTGACTGGGTCCTTTCACATGTGAATGTGTCAGAGACGCAGGACGTGTAGCAACACAAACATCACATTATGTTTGCTTCTTATTTCTTCCTCAGAGAAACAAAGAGTGGTTTTATTTCCCAGTCAGTGAGTCCATCATATGTGTTGTTGTAGAGATGGTGGAATAAGTGTCTGTGTCACTGTGAAAACACGTGACCTTTGACCTTCCTACGTCATACTACAGCCGTGTGCAGACACTGGTATCTGTGTCTGTTGCTACTGTTGCTGCTACTGACATCAGAGGATTCACTCTCATTGACCCACTGGAGTCAACAAGGAGAAGATCACACACTAACACATCTGACACATGTGATGCTGCAGCTCTAATATTAGTCTTTATCACACTGAACTCAACTCAACTCAGGGTTTGATTGGTCATATTGTAAAGTTGTGATGGTGCAGTAGGTTAGAGTCAGAGATTTAATTTCAAACTCTGAATCAAAGTAAAGTGATCAGTGTGTTGTAGGGGTGTGATGATACACTCAGCTCACCAGACCAGACCATATTATAACATTAGTTTTAAAAGAAAATGCTACGACAAAATATATGATTGGACAAACATACTCATACAAACAATGGAGGTGCATTTTGAAATGTTTTACAACTTTATAACTATAGCTTTTAACTGCTGAACTTCTTTCCACATTTAAACTGAAACTAAAAATGATAAAAGTTAAAATAAAATGAATTAAATTATTTAGATTGAATTAAATAACATTATGTGCAAAACTGTAATCAAAGTCCTACTCTGTCAACACAGGTTAACAAGTGCTAACAGAGCAGCGAGCTGTGGTGGTTATGTACGGGTCATAGAGCTGGTGTTGGCTGATGCTTCTCCGACTGTGTACGGCCACGCAGTCGGATCCACTCAGTCCTGAACTCTTTCAGAGTCTCCGTCGGCTGGTGGGTGTCGTAAAGCAATTCACCACCAGGACAGTAGGGGGCGTTACGTTTCTTTCCGTTACCATTATCGACTATCGTTGATTGTTTATTTACTGGCCTTGTTCCTCCACACAACGAACAACGGAGACACAGAGAAGACGTTTGTTGGAGTTGGAACTGATCCACATTGAACAACAGATCGTTTACTGCAAATGAGACCAGAACTAAAGAGGAGACGCATCGTGAAGTTGTTGTTGTGGAAGAAATACAACCGCAAAGCCAGATTCCAGAAATGAGGTAATTCTAGCGGACCAATCAGAGCCATGCGGTCTCCGTGAGCTCTCTGTCGTTTCGACGGAAAGTTAAAAGATTGTGGAGGTGCACGTCAGCCAACGGAGAGGAGGTCGGAGGGGATGAACAACGGTTCAGAGGACTCTGGGTGTCTGCGTATCTACGGATACGGACGAGGCTGCTGCTTCCTCCTCCTCCTTCTTGTCACTTTCTGGCAGACTAGACGTCGCAAAGGCACATTACTGCCCCCCACAGGTCACAAATGGAAGTTTGGCTAGCTCACAGTCTGATAGGCTTCTGCCCTGTGTCCGCGAGACAGATTATCACTTCAACGAGACGTATGGTCACGTTTTAGTCTCGCACCCCTAGTGTGTTGGTTTTTCTCTCAGACAATATTCAGTGACAGATCAGATCAGGTCTGCTTCGTCGTGGGACAGTGTCACAGCTAAACGCTCTTCTTCAGTCTCATGTTTAAATCTGCTGCGTCAACTTTAAAGTGTCAG
Source organism: Polydactylus sextarius (assembly GCA_016801845.1). Lineage (NCBI taxonomy): Eukaryota > Metazoa > Chordata > Actinopteri > Polynemidae > Polydactylus > Polydactylus sextarius. The sequence goes on along the minus strand of CM028931.1, from coordinate 1,638,462 downwards.
ACTCTGAATGTTCAGCTTCACGTCACAAATAAACAGGAGACAGTGACGGTGAACTGAGAGGGAGAGTAAATCTATGAAGTGGTGAATTCACACCACCACTGATTCTTCTCATGGTTTATTTACAGTGACAGTGTTGATCTGTGCTGTGACAACTGTTTCAACTCTACAACTTTACATTATGTTCCTTGTGTGTGACGTTACCAGCAGGTGACGTGTGTGTTCACACGACGTCTCACTCACACTTTTTGAGTCTGAAGGAGAAAGTGAGTTAACACAGACAGTTGATAACCAGCTTCATGACACCAGTTTCTCTGTGACTGTGAGATGAAGCTATGTTGATCTCACTAGTACGGTCTCGTTACCATGACAACACTGTCACACCACAATATAACAGCAGGACATGATGGGACTGTTTGTCTGAAGCTGCTCTGAGACAGTGTGAAGTCAATCACATCAAAGTTGTGGAAATTAAAGCACAAATACACAGTCAGCACCCTGGTTGCTATGGAAACGGGAGGAAAACACCATCGATTATTGATGAAGAAAGTAGAAATGTGTGTCTATAGGTAGAAAGATATAAGATCTACAACAGTAACAGACAGTGAACTGACCTCAGAGTCTCCAGTCCACAGCCTGGACTCTGGAGAAAACCACACAGAACCTTCGGTCCTGAATCCTGCAGCTTGTTCCTGCTCAGGTCCAGTTGTCTCAGATGGGAGGGGTTGGACTTCAGAGCTGAGACCAGAGAATCACAGCTGATCTCTGACAACCTGCAGTTCTCCAATCTGAATAAAGAATAAAAGATGTAGATAAAATGGCGAATGATGTGATCAGATGTGTCCTGATCAATGATGTTTTCTCTGACATTATTACAACAGAATGTTTTACAGTGTTTTTGTACAGAACATGAGGAAAACACAACTGATTATTGATTATTAATGACGGAGGAAAGAAGGAACATGTGTGCTGTGTGTTCAGTCAAACTTCAAACATGGTAGAAAAACAACTGTGTTGTTGTTGTTTTTACAGCAGTTTGTTGTTGACAACGTGTCGTTCTTCATGGACCAAACGAGGAGCGTCCCTGAGACGTATGGACAGAGAGTTGACTGGGTCCTTTCACATGTGAATGTGTCAGAGACGCAGGACGTGTAGCAACACAAACATCACATTATGTTTGCTTCTTATTTCTTCCTCAGAGAAACAAAGAGTGGTTTTATTTCCCAGTCAGTGAGTCCATCATATGTGTTGTTGTAGAGATGGTGGAATAAGTGTCTGTGTCACTGTGAAAACACGTGACCTTTGACCTTCCTACGTCATACTACAGCCGTGTGCAGACACTGGTATCTGTGTCTGTTGCTACTGTTGCTGCTACTGACATCAGAGGATTCACTCTCATTGACCCACTGGAGTCAACAAGGAGAAGATCACACACTAACACATCTGACACATGTGATGCTGCAGCTCTAATATTAGTCTTTATCACACTGACTTTGTCCTTGTGTTATTGTGGATCATCATCATGTCAGCCTTCTACACACATCATCCACATGTCAACACAACATTCATACACCTGTTGATGTGACAGATTCACAACCAGCTGCTGACCTCAGTCACGTCTGTCTTCATGACGTCTGTCGTCACAATAACTGGGACAGAAACTGGGACATTAGAAGCTTTTCTTGTTCCACAAATCTCAGATGTGATGGTGTCGTTCATCATCGTCACTTGTGTGACTTTAGTTTGGTCAACATGTGTTTGATGAGGACAGATGCAGCTTCTGTGGTGTTGAAATGAGCAGCAGCAGCAGAAGATCTGAGTCTGTGCTGCACTTTGATTTTCATCAACTTGATTTGAAGAGAAACAGAAAACCTCTGAACCTTCTCTATGCCTGGTCTCACCTTCTTCTTTGTAGTAACAACAACACACAGTCATTTCTCTTCACCAGCTCATTGTTGAAACATCCTCACACACACACGTCCACTAAATGTTTCACCAATGAAAAACTCTAAGTTCAAAGATTTACAGAAAAACTCCAGCAGGTCCAGTCAGTGAACTGACCTCAGAGTCTCCAGTCGACAGTTTGGACTCTCCAGTCCCGTAGACAGCTTCACTCCTGAATCCTTCAGGTTGTAATTTCTACTCAGGTCCAGATGTGTCAGATGTGAGGGGTTGGACTTCAGAGCTGAGACCACGACTTCACAGTCAGACTCTGAGAGTCCACACTCAACAAATCTGTGATGATAGAAAATATAAGATGAGACAATTAGTGATAAAATAGACAAGAGAGAAGAAAACAGGTCATAACATGATCATCATGTTCATGTTTGGTTCAGCTCATCTGATGTTATAGTGTTTGACAGGAAACAATGATCCTCCTCAGTCTCAGACCTGCACTTCAAATGGAATCTTTGTTTTTCAGATGAAGGAGAGAAAGTGACGTCACCTTTATGCTTCATGATGTCGTCTGATCCAGACTGAAGCCACAACATTTCTAATGATTTCAACTCAAACAACAAGACCATAACTGTGTGTTGTTGCATGGTGGTCCAACATTATTACACATCAACAAAACAGATGCTTTTACTTCCTTCACAGAAACAATCACAAGCACCCGAAGGATCTACATCATTTACATCACCTCAAGACAAACTAGAATTACAGCCTCCAACATCCAGTCGACCACGACAGCAGACAAAGCTTCAAATATGAGACATGTTGCTGCAAAGAAGCTACTGATTCTAAAACGTCTTCACGCCAACAGCAGATCTACAGTCACCACAGTTTCAAGGTGGAAACCAGGACCAGGTTCCCCTTCAAACACTATGATGTCACACTGAAGCTGATCTTTAATCTTTGGATATGAAACGTCATCACTTCATCATTATAAAAATCATATATCAAAGATTTAAGATCTGGAATGATCATAAGTAACGTATGATTCATTAGCAGCTCCATCAACTCTCCATGATATAAGCGTGATAGTAACTGGAGCCGTTGATCTACAAAAAGATCTGAATCATCTGAATCTGCAGCTTTAAACAAAAGACTCAACATCCTCTTTAGACACAAACAAATGGATGATGAAGAGACAGTATGTCATTTCTCTAAAAAAAATGGTTTGTCGTTGGTGGTTCTGTTTCTCTGATCAGACTAAACTACTGATCACATCTATTGATCAATGATGTTAATGATCATGTCTGGACTCACCGAGCCGTCCTGCAGTTCCTCACAGCTGGGATCAGTCTCCGTTTTCCCTCTAATGATGATGTGTTGTACTTGCTCAGGTCCAACACATCCAGAACCTCCTCTGACATCTGCAGCATGTAGGCCAGAGCTGAACACTGGATCTCAGAGAGTCTCTCTGATCTGGTCTCTGACTTCAGGAACTCTTGGATCTGCTGATGAACTGAGTGGTCGTTCATCTCCGTCAGACAGTGGAAGATGTTGATGCTTCTGTCAGGAGAGATTTTATCACTGTTCATCTTCTTCAAGTTGTTGTTAATTCTCTGGATGGTTTCTGGTCTGGTCTCTGTCTGACTCAGCAGGTCTCCTAAGACTCTCTGGTTGGACTCCAGACAGAGGCCATGAAGGAAGCGAACAAACAGGTCCAGGTGACCGGTTTTACTTTGAAGGGATTTCTTCATGACTCTCTTCAGGAACTCATCCAGAGATGAGTCACTGTGGTCTTCTCCCAGGAAGTCCTTCAGTACCTCAGTCTTCCTGGTGGTGAAACAGTGGAACATGTAAACTGCAGCCAGAAACTCCTGAACACTCAGATGAACAAAGCAGTAAACTGTTTTGTGGAAGATCACACTCTCTCTTCTGAAGATCTCTGTACAGACTCCTGAGTACACCAAGGCCTCTGAGGCACCAAGACCACACTGATCCAGGTCTTGTTGGTAGAACATGATGTTTCCTTTCTGCAGCTGTTCAAACGCCAGCCTCCCCAGCTTCAGGAGAACTTCCCTGTCAGCCTCCGTCAGCTCCTGTGGACTCGTCTCATGGTACTTGTGCTTCTTCCTCTTTGTCTGAACCAGCAGGAAGTGTGAGTACAGGTCCGTCAGGGTCTTGGGCAGCTCTCCTCTCTGCTCTGTGGTCAACATGTGCTGCAGAACTGTAGCACTGATCCAGCAGAAGACTGGGATCTGACACATGATGTGGAGGCTCCTGGACGTCTTGATGTGTGAGATGGTTCTGTTGGACAGCTCTTCATCACTGATCCTCCTCCTGAAGTACTCCTCCTTCTGGGGGTCGGTGAAGCCTCGTACTTCTGTTACCCTGTCAAGACACCGTGGAGGGATCTGATTGGCTGCTGCAGGTCTGGAAGTGATCCAGACCAGAGCCGAGGGAAGCAGATTCCCCCGGATGAGGTTTGTCAGCAGCAGGTGGACTGATGACGTCTGTGTGACGTCAGACACGACCTCCATGTTGTTGAAGTCCAGTGACAGTCTGCTTTCATCCAGGCCGTCAAAGATGAACAGCACTTTACAGTCAGCCAGCTGCTCTGCTGTGAGCTTCTGTAATGTTGGATGGAAAACATGGAGCAGCCTGAGAAGACTGTACTGCTCATCTCTGATCAAATTCAGCTCCCTGAACGAAAGCAGAACCAGCAGACTGACGTCTTGGTTTTCTGAGCCCTCTGCCCAGTCCAGAGTGAACTTCTGCACCGAGAAGGTTTTTCCAACTCCAGCGACGCCGTTGGTCAGAACCAGTCTGGGAGGCTTCTGCTCCTCTTGCTCTTCTTCCCCTTCCTGCTTTTTCTGTTGATCAGGTAAAGGTTTAAAGACGTCGTGACACCTGATGGCAGCGTGATGGAGGGTCTTCATCTTGGACGGTGTCTCCATCTTGTGAGTCGTCTCCAGCTGCATCACCTCATGTTGGGTATTAACCTCTTCACTCTGTCCCTGTGTGATGTAGAGCTCAGTAAAGACCTTGTTGAGGAGGGTTTCGCTTCCTGCTCCATCAGTTCCTTCAGTCACATGTTGACATCTGGTCCTCAGACTGGTCTTATGTTCATCTAGAACCTGCTGCAGACCACTATCTGCTGACAGAGAACAAACAATGTCAGACTAAAGACAAGGAGAGAAAATCTTTCTCATGTTTATAATCATCTTAAATGTTGATGCTGTTTGACAGATCACATGACACTGTAGAAAACAACACGTCCTGTTTTCACCAGTGACCACATCAGCAGACACATGTTCAGTCTTACTTTGTCCAGAGCTGAGTCTGAGTCTCTGTCCACACTGGGGACAGGAGGAGTCTCCTGGTGGACCAGACTGGTCCCAGTATGAGCTGCTACACTGTCTGCAGAACCAGTGTCCACAGCTGGAGGAGACTGGATCCTTCAGGACGTCCTGACACAAAGCACAGCAGGACAGCTGCTGGTCCACAGAGACACCAGTCCCCTTCCTCTTCTCTCTGTGGAGACATGATGATAAATACTTTGTCATTACACTGATAAATAAAATCCTCAAATAATAAATAGAAGAAGTCATAAATCCTGAAATAAATCATCTAACATGACACTATATTATCATCATCATTATTATCACTGCTGTGATATATCATACGTCTCTCGTGGTTCTGAGACTTTGGTCCACATGATTCACCTGTGTCTCCACCTAGTGGTTGATTTTAGTTTCATGTCTTGTTACTCTGTGTCTAATGACCCGTGTCATGTGACCCTGCGTTTCCCAGTATATAACCATGCCTCTGACCCAGCTCGTTACTGGAGTCTTTGTTCATCATCACCTGTGGTTTTACCAGTCTTGTTCATCGTGACCTGTGTTCACCAACTCTGGTATTTTCCACATCCTAGTTCACCATGTTCTTCATTTGTACTGTGACTCTGTTTTCTAGGTTCTGTTCTGCACCAGTGGAAACTTTAGTTGAGACATTTACAGTCGTGGTCACAAGTTTACATCCACTCATCATGGGAATGAACGCCACGTTGATATTGAGCTTTTACTGGTTTAATTGAACCGTTCTTGTTCCAGGTGGAGTCATTATAAAATCTTCAATGATTTTTAAAATCAAGGACTGGGTGGGAGAAACTATCAGCTGTCAGTTATGATTAAGACATGTATGTTTTATAATCACTCCACCTGGAACAAGAACAGTTCAAATATTAATATAACCATCATTTCCATGATGAGTGGATGTAAACTTGTGACCACAACTGTAGTTGTTGAGTCTGTTATATTTTTTTATTTTGTGTCTTTTTGTTCCATAGTCAGATTTTGTCTGAGAGAAACTCCCTTTGTTTAATTTTCACTTCTACGTAATAAAGAGAAGAACCTGTGAACTTGAGTCACAGACCAGCTTGGTTAACTCACCTCAGTTAAAGCTGCTTTTAAACCATCGGTCCGGGTCATGACCCCACCATAACACCCTCATTTTATACATGAAGGACTTGTTGAAACAACCTCAGGGTTGTAATGAAGATCATTCAACCACATCACAAACTGAATCATCTTCACAAACACACTCTTACTTTGTGTACATGGGTCCAGCTTCATTTCTGAAGTAAACAGGATTTTCTATAGACGCGTCACTCTTCATAGACAAACAGCCTGATCCTGGATCTGCTCTCATTCTGTGGACAGATGATAAATATTTTGTCATTACATTGATAAAATAATAAAACTTAGTTCAACAGAGTTAAAATCATAAATAAAATCCTCAAACAATAAATAGTTGAAGTCATAAATCCTGAAATAAAAAATAGAATCACTGAGTCTAAAGAAGTTTTAATAAAACACATATTTATTCTTGTAAAGAGCAGATGTCAAATATAACATGACACCAGCAGGGGCGTCACTAGACCTAATACTGTGCTGGGCCACAGATAATTAATGACTTTTTCACTCACTTATTTATCATAAAAAGCATAAATAGTGCTTTCAACTATACAATCACATAACAATGAATTACCATGTTAAGTAGCCATGTGCACATTCTGTAGATTATGCTACGTAGACTTAAAACTCTACAGTGATTGTTTCTTTTACTGGTGAAATTCATACTGGGCCACCACAGATCAATACTGGAGCACGTGACCCAGTGAAATCTGTCTGGCGACGCCCCTGGACACTAGTGATGGGTGGTGCCGTGCCGAGGCTTCGGAGCGCGTATCGTAGCGTGTTTCAGTGACGTATGTGATGACGTATGAGGCCTCACCGGTGGATCGTACCACGTGAGCGGTTCAGAAAGAGGTTTGTGATTTGGCCAGTCCTTGGAAACAGTGGCTGGCTGACTGGCTAACAACACCAGTTACACCAGCGCATTCACTGGCTTCACCGCCCATTTTATTTATATATTTAGTCATATCTTTATATGTGAAACCACAGTAATAAAAAAGTATACACAAACCACTGATGTCGTGATAACCTGACACGAGAAAATACTTAGGTGCTGGCAGCCGCATGCATCACATTAACTATAGTTGTGGTTTAGGACGTAGAGCAGGTTGCTGTCAATTAGAAGATTGAAGGTTCAACTCCCGGCTCATGTGTGAGTTATCCTCAGGTAAATTCCTGTTTTTTTTTGTCTTGAAATGGACGACATGGTGTGAATGTGACAGAGCACTTACATATTTAACAAGGACTAGATGAATGTGTGAGTGGCAGCTGTAGTTTAAGGTGTTCGAGTGGTCGACATGAATAGAAAAGCTCGTTGTCATTTCACCCGTGTCATGTGACCCCTGCGTTTCCCAGTATATAACCATGCCTCTGACCCAGCTCGTTACTGGAGTCTTTGTTCATCATCACCTGTGGTTTTACCAGTCTTGTTCATCGTGACCTGTGTTCACCAACTCTGGTATTTTCCACATCCTAGTTCACCATGTTCTTCATTTGTACTGTGACTCTGTTTTCTAGGTTCTGTTCTGCACCAGTGGAAACTTTAGTTGAGACATTTACAGTCGTGGTCACAAGTTTACATCCACTCATCATGGGAATGAACGCCACGTTGATATTGAGCTTTTACTGGTTTAATTGAACCGCGTTCTTGTTCCAGGTGGAGTCATTATAAAATCTTCAATGATTTTTAAAATCAAGGACTGGGTGGGAGAAACTATCAGCTGTCAGTTATGATTAAGACATGTATGTTTTATAATCACTCCACCTGGAACAAGAACAGTTCAAATATTAATATAACCATCATTTCCATGATGAGTGGATGTAAACTTGTGACCACAACTGTAGTTGTTGAGTCTGTTATATTTTCATTTTGTGTCTTTTTGTTCCATAGTCAGATTTTGTCTGAGAGAAACTCCCTTTGTTTAATTTTCACTTCTACGTAATAAAGAGAAGAACCTGTGAACTTGAGTCACAGACCAGCTTGGTTAACTCACCTCAGTTAAAGCTGCTTTTAAACCATCGGTCCGGGTCATGACCCCACCATAACACCCTCATTTTATACATGAAGGACTTGTTGAAACAACCTCAGGGTTGTAATGAAGATCATTCAACCACATCACAAACTGAATCATCTTCACAAACACACTCTTACTCTGTGTAGAAGAGCCCAGGTTCATTTCTGAAGTAAACAGGATTTTCTATAGACGCGTGACTCTTCATAGACAAACAGCCTGATCCTGGATCTGCTCTCATTCTGTGGACAGATGATAAATATTTTGTCATTACATTGATAAAATAATAAAACTTAGTTCAACAGTGTTAAAATCATAAATAAAATCCTCAAACAATAAATAGTTGAAGTCATAAATCCTGAAATAAAAAATAGAATCACTGAGTCTAAAGAAGTTTTAATAAAACACATATTTATTCTTGTAAAGAGCAGATGTCAAATATAACATGACACCAGCAGGGGCGTCACTAGACCTAATACTGTGCTGGGCCACAGATAATTAATGACTTTTTCACTCACTTATTTATCATAAAAAGCATAAATAGTGCTTTCAACTATACAATCACATAACAATGAATTACCATGTTAAGTAGCCATGTGCACATTCTGTAGATTATGCTACGTAGACTTAAAACTCTACCGTGATTGTTTCTTTTACTGGTGAAATTCATACTGGGCCACCACAGATCAATACTGGAGCACGTGACCCAGTGAAATCTGTCTGGCGACGCCCCTGGACACTAGTGATGGGTGGTGCCGTGCCGAGGCTTCGGAGCGCGTATCGTAGCGTGTTTCAGTGACGTATGTGATGACGTATGAGGCCTCACCGTGGATCGCACTACCACGTGAGCGGTTCAGAAAGAGGTTTGTGATTTGGCCAGTCCTTGGAAACAGTGGCTGGCTGACTGGCTAACAACACCAGTTACACCAGCGCATTCACTGGCTTCACCGCCCATTTTATTTATATATTTAGTCATATCTTTATATGTGAAACCACAGTAATAAAAAAGTATACACAAACCACTGATGTCGTGATAACCTGACACGAGAAAATACTTAGGTGCTGGCAGCCGCATGCATCACATTAACTATAGTTGTGGTTTAGGACGTAGAGCAGGTTGCTGTCAATTAGAAGATTGAAGGTTCAACTCCCGGCTCATGTGTGAGTTATCCTCAGGTAAATTCCTGTTTTTTTTTGTCTTGAAATGGACGACATGGTGTGAATGTGACAGAGCACTTACATATTTAACAAGGACTAGATGAATGTGTGAGTGGCAGCTGTAGTTTAAGGTGTTCGAGTGGTCGACATGAATAGAAAAGCTCGTTGTCATTTCACCCGTGTCATGTGACCCTGCGTTTCCCAGTATATAACCATGCCTCTGACCCAGCTCGTTACTGGAGTCTTTGTTCATCATCACCTGTGGTTTTACCAGTCTTGTTCATCGTGACCTGTGTTCACCAACTCTGGTATTTTCCACATCCTAGTTCACCATGTTCTTCATTTGTACTGTGACTCTGTTTTCTAGGTTCTGTTCTGCACCAGTGGAAACTTTAGTTGAGACATTTACAGTCGTGGTCACAAGTTTACATCCACTCATCATGGGAATGAACGTCACGTTGATATTGAGCTTTTACTGGTTTAATTGAACCGTTCTTGTTCCAGGTGGAGTCATTATAAAATCTTCAATGATTTTTAAAATCAAGGACTGGGTGGGAGAAACTATCAGCTGTCAGTTATGATTAAGACATGTATGTTTTATAATCACTCCACCTGGAACAAGAACAGTTCAAATATTAATATAACCATCATTTCCATGATGAGTGGATGTAAACTTGTGACCACAACTGTAGTTGTTGAGTCTGTTATATTTTCATTTTGTGTCTTTTTGTTCCATAGTCAGATTTTGTCTGAGAGAAACTCCCTTTGTTTAATTTTCACTTCTACGTAATAAAGAGAAGAACCTGTGAACTTGAGTCACAGACCAGCTTGGTTAACTCACCTCAGTTAAAGCTGCTTTTAAACCATCGGTCCGGGTCATGACCCCACCATAACACCCTCATTTTATACATGAAGGACTTGTTGAAACAACCTCAGGGTTGTAATGAAGATCATTCAACCACATCACAAACTGAATCATCTTCACAAACACACTCTTACTGTGGGTAGAAGAGTCCAGGTTCAGAACTGAAGTAAACAGGATTTTCTATAGACGCGTCACTCTTCATAGACAAACAGCTGGACTGTGGACATTTGTCCTCGTGTTTCTTCATCTTCTCTGGTTTGAGACTTGAACCTGTAACAAACATTCATCAGTAAAACCAGTCAATCCTCCATCTCTACAGCAGCTTCTTCTTTTTTTACATATGTAGAATTAAAACCACATGTATTTTCTCTGAGTCAGACCACTTCAGATAAACGTCAGCGTCTGAGCCCAGAAACCTGGAGAGAAATGAGCACAAAGAAGTGAAGATGTCACCTTGGACCCTGACACACTGGTCTTTATACTGCTGCTGGTTTTACTGACGCACATGTAAAACTAAAGAGTAAAACAACCAGCAGATAAAGGCCTCGTTTTTAGGCCTCATGTTCACATTCACTTCCTGTTCCTTTATAAAAGAGTATAAAAGTCTTCAGCTGCTGCTCCCTCTGTGTTCACAGGAAACCACCAGTCTGTCTGTGTTATAGACTGTGGAGTTAAAACAATCATAATAATCTTGTTGAAACGTTGTAACAACACTCACCTGCCTCAGCTTCACTGTTTTTTTCTGCTCCACTTTAGTTCAAATGAACAAACTGACTGAACTGTTTCACTGTAGCTGCTCCTCCTCTGAGTTCAACAGAAACCCAACCCCCACCACTTCTGAGTTTACAGGAAATCACCTCTTTTGTGCCTTGTCCTCTTCCTGCTTTAGTTAAAGTGACAGATACACTTCCTGGTTCTGCTAGAGGATCATGGGAGGTGAAGTTTTTGAGTCAGAAATTCATTTAGGAACATGTTTGTGCTTTAGTTTTGTATAAACAGAAAACATGTGAATCTGTTATCCCAGCTACCAGCGAACCTTTAGAGCCTAAATGAACTGACTGAACACAATGTAAATACATCACATACACCAGTAAATGTAAATGATCAAGATGATTTGAAGATTCATTTTCAGTGTTAGTAACATTGTTGTCTCTCTGGTTGAAGAGTCACCTTGACTGTGACGTTAACTCTGGTTTGTCAGGTTGATCAACTTCCTCATAGTCATAAATAAATAGTCATAAATACTTCCATGTTGAAAAATAAACAAGCACTGCGAGTGTCAAACGCATTGAGCACATCTATATGTGTCCTTGACACCAGTGTTGGATGTTAAACCGGTTCAGCCGGTTCAAGACTCTGAACCTTTTTATCAAATCAAGTCAAACACACTCGTCATGGTCCATTATGTTTGATTCTTTTTTAAATAAAGTTTTATACAGACACTTTCAACTTTCAGGACTTTCCGACGTCCCTGAACGAAGCATAAACATTAAGAGGAAGAAGAAGAAAAACGTTGACATCACCAGTTCTACTGAAAACGTTACGTTGTATCAGTTAAAAAAACAAAACAACCTCCACCAAAGTCACTTCAAGTTTTCTACTTTCTGTGTTTGTGTTAAAGTTTGTTAACTACCGAGTCTCTGACACAACAACAACAACAACAACAACAACAACATGGAGTCAAGTTAAACTGCGTCACAAACCGTCCTGACATTTCAACACCAACTGTGTCAGAAGTGAAACGTTTTACTGATGATTGTTAATGTTTGTTAACGTTTGTTTCTTTGTAGCAGGAGAGAATTGATCAGTTTCTACTCACAGTTGTTGTTAAAACATAGAGAAGCTCCGATGAGACGAGAAGAACAAACTGTGATCTCTGTAACCTGATACACCACACCTTAACGCACCTGTGGATTTCCCTTTCAAAATAAAAGCTTGTAACAATACACTGTGTAGCTGCAGTCAACAGAGTCCTAACAACCCTGAGGACTGAACTAAGAGACAGGTAGAGGTCGATACATGTCACTTCAATACACAACGGTCCTGTATTTACTTTATATTGTTTGTCTCTGTTTAATCAATAAACGATGAGTTTTTGTACAAAGAATAGTGCGCTCAGCTGAACGCACCATCAGAGCACCTCTCCCCTCCCTGCAGGACATTTACACTAGAGGCCAGTACCAGTCAGTGAGTTCAACAGACCAGGATCTGGTCCAGTTCTCTGCTTCACTAACTAACAGTCTCAGTCTCTCTCAGCTCCTATGAAGCTGCTCATCAACTCCATCAGTCAACCAGGTGTTTCCAGTCTAGATGTGAGCGTTCACATAAAAGAGGCGGAGTTTGCAGCAGACGTCCAATCACAAACATGGAAACAGAACCAGTAGCAGAGCGGAGACTTCACAGCCGAAGGGGTCCTCCTCAGAGACCCTCTCAATCCCACACCGAGCTCCACAGATCTTCAATAAAAGGACCAGACATTTTCAAGAGCATTGATTGGTCGGAGGACGGGATAAGAACTAGTCCTGCTTTGTAGTACAGGACTTCCTTCTGCTCAGATTCTTCTTATTATTTTTCTTTTCCTCCTGCTGCATTTCAGGCCTTTTTCCTATTGACAAAAACTCAACAAAATGGGCACAACTACCGCAAAGCACGTTCTGACAAAGTTTTCAGTCCGAGTGTGGCTCCGGGGCCCCAAAGCGCCGCGTCATGTCACTTTTTGAACAAAGGCTTGTGGTCGGCACATAACTTGAGGTAGACGCACCAAAGTTGGTATGTGTGTGTAAATATATATATATATATATATATATATATATATATATTATTGTTGCACAAATTCCTGCACTATTTTTGTAACAGTAATATTTTATTGCCTGTGAATTTCGTGTGTTGTTTTTTTTTAGTAAAGTGTACATTTTAATATGTAACACTGTTGTAATTATTATAAAAACGTGACGTTTTCATTTCACCGCCTTTCGTCTGTCATTTGGTCATTTCAGGGACTCTACTGATCCGCAGCAGTTCGCAGCAAACGGAGAATTTATGTGTTAGTTTTTGTAGAGATGACGTGTTCTTCCACATTTACTAGTCTGTTCCATCTATAAGTGACTCAAATACTGCTCATATGTGTCTCGGTAGCACATGACTGAGGTTGGGACTTCCCGAGGCCGGTGTCCCTGAACGCAGCATAAACATCGACAAGAAGAAGAATGCTGACGTCACAGTATTTCCACTGCTACGTTACATTGTATCAATTTAAAACAACAACAACAACAACCTCCACCAAAGTCGCGTCAAGTTTTCTACTTTCTGTGTTTGAGTTGAAGTTTGTTAACTACTGAGTCTCTGACACAACAACAACAACAACAACAACAACAACAACATGGAGTCAAGTTCATCTGCGTCACAAACCGTCCTGACATTTCAACACCAACTGTCAGAAGTGAAACATTTAACTGTGATGATTGTTAATGTTTGTTAACGTTTGTTTCTTTGTAGCAGGAGAGAATTGATCAGTTTCTACTCACAGTTGTTGTAAAAACATAGAGAAGCTCCGACGAGACGAGAAGAACCAACTTTTCTCTGTTTCATCTGATACGACTCACCCTTCCGTCCCTTTCAAAATAAAAGCCTGTAACAACACGTCATGTAGCCGCAGTCAACAGAGTCCTAACAAACCTGAGGACTGAACTAAGAGACAGGTAGAGGTCGATACATGTCACTTCAATACACAATGGTCCTGTATTTACTTTATATTGTTACAGTTTTTAACCAATAAACGACGAGTGTGTATTTTATTTCCGAGTTTTCTTGAACGCAACAGAAGACTTTGACTTTGAGACTAGCGGAAGAGAAGGGCGGGACTTACCAAATAAGGAAAAAAAAGCAGCGACGACGGTTAGATCCGCGGGTAAACTCACAGTTTGAGGAAATGTTTTTACATTTTCATCAGTTATTATTGTCACACGACGAAAAACACGACGCTGGTTCACAGTTTGACACAGTTTGATACATTGGAACAACACGCGCGCGCGCGCGCACACGCACGTCTCTAAATGTACCTGACTTACAAGAAATCACGTGATATTTGTGATGTTATTGCGGCTTTTGTCCAGCAGGAGGCGCCGTTTAGAGACTTTAGACACAAACATCAACAACTCATCTTTCTTCTTCTTGTTCACATCTGACTCATTTATCAAACCAACCTGAGGATTGAAACTAACTTTTGTTGATGATCCTCACTTTATTGATCATTACCTTGATTTTATTTCGTTGTTTTTAAAGTTTCATCACTTCCTTCTTTAAAGTCCAACGTCCGCCTTCCTCCTGTTAGTGCGCAGGTTTATTGATCTTTAGATCTGAAAGATATCGACTCTATGTTGTTTGTTTTACTTGGATCAGAAAAACATCGACTCAAATGTTTTAACTTCAACTTTACTTTCACTTTTACGTCTCGACGTGTTCGCGTCGCATCGAGCAGCAGGTGAGTGATTTAATACATGTGTGTTAGTGTGTTTATATGTGGTCACGAGCTCCATTCACTGGTGCTCGGACAGATGTGGGCCGCGCGCTGCAGCTACAAAGTCAAAGAGACAAAAAATAAGGAAACAGATCAACGAGGAAGGAAGAAGCAGGAAGTAAAAACATAGAATAAGTTTTCATTTTATTATTTAAACTTTTAAAGACTTGATGAGTCTGATTCACGTGTTTCACTGTTTTTACATGTTTAATAAAACTGTTACTGTTACTGACTGTTACTGTTACTGACTGTTACTGACTGTTACTGTTACTGTCACTGACTGTTACTGTCACTGACTGTTACTGTTACTGTTACTGACTGTTACTGTCACTGACTGTTACTGTTACTGACTGTTACTGTCACTGTCTGTTACTGTTACTGACTGTTACTGTTACTGACTGTTACTGACTGTTACTGTCACTGACTGTTACTGTCACTGACTGTTACTGTCACTGACTGTTACTGTCACTGTCTGTTACTGTTACTGACTGTTACTGTTACTGTCTGTTACTGACTGTTACTGACTGTTACTGTTACTGACTGTTACTGACTGTTACTGTTACTGTCTGTTACTGTTACTGTCTGTTACTGTTACTGTCTGTTACTGTTACTGACTGTTACTGTTACTGTTACTGTTACTGTCTGTTACTGTTATTGACTGTTACTGTTACTGTTACTGACTGTTACTGACTGTTACTGTTACTGACTGTTACTGTCTGTTACTGACTGTTACTGTTACTGTCTGTTACTGTTACTGACTGTTACTGTTACTGTCTGTTACTGTTACTGTCTGTTACTGTTACTGTCACTGACTGTTACTGTTACTGACTGTTACTGACTGTTACTGACTGTAACTGTTACTGTCTGTTACTGTTACTGTCTGTTACTGTTACTGTCACTGACTGTTACTGTTACTGTTACTGACTGTTACTGACTGTTACTGTTACTGACTGTTACTGTTACTGTCTGTTACTGTTACTGTCACTGACTGTTACTGTTACTGTTACTGACTGTTACTGACTGTTACTGTCACTGACTGTTACTGTTACTGTTACTGACTGTTACTGTTACTGACTGTTACTGTTACTGTTACTGTTACTGTTACTGTTACTGTCTGTTACTGTTACTGACTGTTACTGTTACTGTCTGTTACTGTTACTGACTGTTACTGTTACTGTCACTGACTGTTACTGTTACTGTCTGTTACTGTTACTGACTGTTACTGTTACTGACTGTTACTGTTACTGTTACTGTTACTGTTACTACTGTTACTGTACTACTGTTACTGTTACTGTTACTGTCTGTTACTGTTACTGTTACTGTTACTGTTACTGTTACTGTTACTGACTGTTACTGACTGTTACTGTTACTGACTGTTACTGTTACTGACTGTTACTGACTGTTACTGTTACTGACTGTTACTGTCTGTTACTGTTACTGTCTGTTACTGTTACTGTTACTGTTACTGTTACTGACTGTTACTGTTACTGACTGTTACTGTCACTGTTACTGTTACTGACTGTTGTTACTGTTACTGTTACTGTCTGTTACTGTTACTGACTGTTACTGTTACTGACTGTTACTGTTACTGACTGTTACTGTTACTGTCTGTTACTGTTACTGACTGTTACTGACTGTTACTGTTACTGTCTGTTACTGTTACTGACTGTTACTGTTACTGTTACTGTTACTGACTGTTACTGTTACTGTTACTGACTGTTACTGTCTGTTACTGTTACTGTTACTGTTACTGTTACTGTTACTGTTACTGACTGTTACTGTCTGTTGCTGTTACTGTCTGTTACTGTTACTGTCTGTTACTGTTACTGACTGTTACTGTCACTGACTGTTACTGTTACTGACTGTTACTGTTACTGTCTGTTACTGTTACTGTTACTGTTACTGTTACTTACTGTTACTGTCTGTTACTGTTACTGTCTGTTACTGTTACTGTTACTGTTACTGTTACTGACTGTTACTGTTACTGTTACTGACTGTTACTGTTACTGTTACTGACTGTTACTGTTACTGTTACTGTTACTGTTACTGTTACTGACTGTTACTGTTACTGACTGTTACTGTTACTGACTGTTACTGTTACTGTTACTGTTACTGTTACTGTTACTGTTACTGACTGTTACTGTTACTGTTACTGTTACTGACTGTTACTGACTGTTACTGTTACTGACTGTTACTGACTGTTACTGTTACTGACTGTTACTGTTACTGACTGTTACTGTTACTGTCTGTTACTGTTACTGTTACTGTTACTGACTGTTACTGTTACTGTCTGTTACTGACTGTTACTGTTACTGTCTGTTACTGTTACTGACTGTTACTGTTCTGTTACTGTTACTGACTGTTTACTGTTACTGTTACTGTTACTGTTACTGTTACTGTTTACTGTTACTGTTACTGACTGTTACTACTGTTACTGTTACTGACTGTTACTGTTACTGACTGTTACTGTTACTGTTACTGACTGTTACTGTTACTGACTGTTACTGTTACTGTTACTGTTACTGTTACTGTTACTGTTACTGTCTGTTACTGTTACTGACTGTTACTGACTGTTACTGACTGTTACTGTTACTGTTACTGTTACTGACTGTTACTGACTGTTACTGTTACTGACTGTTACTGTTACTGACTGTTACTGTTACTGACTGTTACTGACTGTTACTGTTACTGACTGTTACTGTTACTGTTACTGTTACTGACTGTTACTGTTACTGACTGTTACTGTTACTGACTGTTACTGTTACTGTTACTGACTGTTACTGTTACTGACTGTTACTGTTACTGACTGTTACTGACTGTTACTGTTACTGTTACTGTTACTGTTACTGTTACTGTTACTGACTGTTACTGTTACTGACTGTTACTGTTACTGACTGTTACTGTTACTGTTACTGACTGTTACTGACTGTTACTGTTACTGACTGTTACTGTTACTGTTACTGTTACTGACTGTTACTGTTACTTACTGTTACTGACTGTTACTGTTACTGACTGTTACTGTTACTGTCTGTTACTGTTACTGACTGTTACTGTTACTGTTACTGACTGTTACTGTTACTGTTACTGTTACTGTTACTGTTACTGACTGTTACTGTTACTGACTGTTACTGTTACTGTTACTGACTGTTACTGTTACTGACTGTTACTGTTACTGACTGTTACTGTTACTGACTGTTACTGACTGTTACTGTCTGTTACTGTTACTGTCTGTTACTGTTACTGACTGTTACTGACTGTTACTGTCACTGACTGTTACTGTCTGTTACTGTTACTGTCTGTTACTGTTACTGACTGTTACTGTTACTGTCTGTTACTGTTACTGTCTGTTACTGTTACTGACTGTTACTGTCACTGACTGTTACTGTCTGTTACTGTTACTGTCTGTTACTGTTACTGACTGTTACTGTTACTGACTGTTACTGACTGTTACTGTTACTGACTGTTACTGACTGGTACTGTTACTGACTGTTACTGTCACTGACTGTTACTGACTGTTACTGACTGACTGTTTCCTCCACGTCGTCCTGACCCCAGATCAGCCCTCGCTGCTTCACAAAAGATGGCGTCTCAGTTAAAACCGATGTTTTGTTTTGCAGCGTTTTAAAAAGCAGCTGCTGCGGCAGCAGCGCGGTCACACTATGGCAGCTGCTGCAACATCTGGTGAGTAAATGTAAATGTTGGTTTCACACTGTCGGGGACCAACGGCAGGTTGAGTCTCTGGACGTTTGAACCAAATTTAAAACTTGACTTCAGCAGCAGCATGAACAGGGTCCGGACACGTAAACGTAAACTGATGAAGGGTGTTCCGCGTTGGCACATTCATCATTTTTATTTAGGAAAATAAAATGATGAATCTGCTGATCCTGAATGACTCCAGGTTGAGCAGTTTCTTCTCCTTCACCTGAGCTGCAGTAACACATGTCAACCACCGGGTGGTTGTCCTGGTGGTTTTATATTTCTATCTCACATCATGCAGCTCTAGTTCACATGGACTTGTGCTAAAGTAGATAAACTAAGAGTCACTGAAACTCACCTTCCTCCTCAACCGTCGTGTTCTGGAGGACGAGGAGCCGACGATGTGTTTTCAAACCTGTGAAAATGGAAGAAAAACAATCGTTTAGTGTCAAGATCATTATTTTAGAGGAAACATTACACTTCAGGCTGGAAGAGTTGGATGAAGTTTGACTTTAGCCGTGTTCTTCTCCACAGGCAAAATCAAATCTTCTCATGCGGAGCCTTAATTCTTGTTGTTCTTACAGAGGGAGTCAAAGTGAGGCCTCTGAGCCACAGCAGCAGCTATAACTGGCTTCCCCCCAACAGTGAGTCCCACTACTTTGACTTTCTGACGTTATTTGCTTTTTAACTTAACCGAACTTGAAATATTTCCTGGAACAAACTAAATAGCGTTTCGCTTTTCCGCCACCAGGAGGTCGAGCTAGACGGTGGTGATGTTCTCCGTCTTAAATGAACTGATGAGATCCTAGTGACATGTTGCACCAATATTCATATTTAACAGCGTTAGGATGATAAAGGATCTGAAGACTGGTTCATCTTTTTAAGTCTGTGTTTGTTCTTTTCCAGTGTCTGAGCTGAGGGTTGTTCTTCTGGGGAACATCTGGTCTCAGAGGAGTTCAGTGGTGAACTTCATACTGGGAACGACTGAGTTCAGCACTAAGGAAGAACCAGACCGCTGTGTGAGACTCACAGGTTAATACAATGAGAAAGGACTAGTTGTCATCAACACTCCAGATCTGCTGCGTCCTGACTTCTCGGACCAGAATCTGACAGAGTTCGTAGAAACCTGTGTGAGACTCTCTGATCCTGGTCCTCATGTGTTCCTGCTGGTTCTACAGTCTGAAGACTTCACTGAGGAACAGAAACTGAGACTCTTTAAAGTCCTGAAACTCTTCAGTGATCAATCATGTGATCACTCGCTGGTTCTGGTATCAGCACCCAGAGAGGAGGGTTCAGATTTGACAGAAAGTTACATGGATCATCCACCGTTAAGAGACTTGATCAGAAAATGTAGATACAGACACTTGAAGTTGATGAACCTGGATCGTCCAGAACTGTTAACACGTTTGGGTCAAACTGCAAATGAAAGCACCGGAGAACATCTGAGCGGCAGCGTATTTGAGGATGAAGATGCGGGTTTAATCATGAAACCGAAGTCTGAACCAGCTTTAAACCTGGTCCTGTGTGGGAGGGGAGGAGTCGCCGAGGCCATTTTAGGTCAGACAGAGCTTCATTCAGTCTCCAGCTCATCAGAGTGTGTTAAACATCAGGGAGAGGTGTGTGGACGTTGGGTTTCCCTGGTGGAGCTGCCTGCCTTGTCTGGAAAACCTCAGGAGGAAGTGATGAAGGAATGGTTCAGGTGTATCTCCCTCTGTGATCCTGAGGGCGTCAACGCCTTCATCCTGGTCCTACCTGTGGGTTCCCTCACTGATGAAGACAAGGTGGAGTTAGAGACCATCCAGAAGACGTTCAGCTCTAGAGTCAATGACTTCACCATGATCCTGTTCACTGTGGAGTCAGATTCAGCACTTTCGAAGTTTGAGGATAAAAACAAAGACATCCAGGAGCTCTGTCAGAGCTGTGGAGGAAGATCTGTTGTTCTCAACATCAAGGACAAACAGCAGATCCCTGAACTGTTGGAAACTGTGGAGCAGATGAGAGATAAAGGATCCAGAAGCTTCACAAAGGACATGTTCACCGAGGCTCAGATGGAGAAGGTTTCAAATCTGACGGCTGAACTCCAGAGCAGAGAGCCTCTCCGGCTGGTGCTGATCGGGAAGACGGGCAGCGGCAAGAGCTCGACTGCAAACACCATTTTGGGCAAAAAGCATTTCACGCCCAGAATCACCCCGAAGACGCGGAACAGGATGTGCGAGAAAGCAACCGGAGAGATTGACCGTCGGCCCGTGGTCGTGGTCAACACCCCCGGCTTGTTTGACCATCAGAGTCAACAAGAGCTTCAGAAATGCATCGGCATGTCGGCTCCCGGACCTCACGTCTTCTTACTGGTGCTTCAAATCAGGAACTTCACTCCAGAAGAAAAAGACTCAGTGGAGCTGATGAAGAAATATTTTGGAAGGAAGTCAAGAGATTTCACCATCATCATCTTCACCAGAGGAGAGGAACTGGAAGATCAGTCGTTAGAGAACTATATCGAAGATTGTAACGACTTTGTCAAACAACTGGTGAACGACTGCAGAGGAAGATACCAAGTCTTTAACAACAAAGATGAAACAAACCGCACACAAGTCCGTGAGCTGCTCAACAAGATCGAGACCGTGGTGAAGGAAAACGGCAGCAGCTGCTACAACAAGGAGATGTTTGACCACACAGACGAGTTCACACAACTACAAGTGGAGAAGGTTGTGAAAGAGAAGGAAGAGGAGATGAAGGAGATGAAGAGGAAGGAGGAAAACCTCAGGAGAAAACATGAGGAAGATGTGAAAACCCTGAGGAAGAAAGTGGAAGATCAGAAAGGAGAAATAGAACAGGAGAGAAGAGCGAGAGCGAAACAGGTGAAGGACAAAGACGAAGTCATCAACAAACAGCGCGAGGAGAGGAGGAGAGAACGAGAGGAAGACGAAAAGAGATGGAAGAAACAAGAGGAAAGTCTGCGACAGGACTGGAGGAGAAACTGGAAGCTTCAGATAAAAGAGTCCAATCAGAGAGAGAGCAAAGAGAAAGTGCAGAGAGGAAACTGGAGCAGAGCAGAAAAGAGATGAAGAGAGACCGAGAGGCCTGGGATAAAGAAAAGAACGACATGTGGGAACGAATGCATCTGGATCTGAAACAGTATCTGGAGGAGGAGAAAACCAACTTCAGGAAGTTCCAGGTGGAGTATTACCGCAAGAGGAGAATGTGGACCGGGGCTTTGTTCGTGTTATCGCTGCTTCTGTCATTTTTATCATATTATATGTTTCTGAGATAGTCGACCTAAAACACTACGAAGACTGAGAACAGCAGCGGCCGCTGGTCTGTTTCATATTTTACTAACAAGAGTTTTACGTTTCGCAGTAGCAGACAACACTGTGTAATTATTAACTTCTGTTCACATTATTTATTTTGTTTTGTACAGCAGTTAAAGTGATGGTTCACAGTCATTTGAACCCATGAATACGAGTCAAACTCCCCAACAGATATTTCACGTTGGTTGAAGTAATATCCAGTTTGACCGTCTTTTGTTTTCACAACCAAATAGTTAACAATGAAAGTAAATGGGGCAGTCAGCCAAACGTGTCTAAATTGTCATTTTTAACCACTAATAAAGCTCAAAATATCACTTCACTAGTGACCTTTGACTGGTGACCAGCTATAGCTTGAACAACAGGTCGATGTGTCTGTGAAGAACCACCTGTCATCAGTCTGTCTAACTGTGGCTATAGCTGGTCACCAGTCAAAGGTCCATTAAACAAGTTAACGTAGCATCAGGGAAAATAAATCAGTTATGACCAGACAAACAGGACGTTGGGTAAAACTTGTAAAACAGTGTTTTTAATAAACTCTCAGTTCACTTACTAAGTTATCAGTACTTCAGTCTATGTGTAGGGACCTTGGCTTGTTAGCACAAAAGTTGGTCAACTGACCGATGTAAAATCACCAGCAGATGATTGTGCTGCTGTTTCTTTTGTTTTTTGTTTCTTCTTTTGTACCGTTTTTGTACCTATTTGAAAATGTCGTGAACAGAAGCATCAGGATGTTAATGTTTTTAAAACTTTACACTGAATCAGACACAACATGCTGTCGGTTATTTGACGTTAGCAGCAGATTTGAGTCGACCTCATGTGATTAAAATGAAGCTGATGTAGTTTTGATCAGTTCGCTTTCATCACAGCCACAGTTTGATCTTTATTCATGTGTCACATTATCACTTTAGTCGAGTTGCACGACCGAGCGTTTGATTGTTAAAATAAAATATAAAATTTGTCCAAACCTGCGACTCTGTTTTCTGTTTTTCATGAGACACGACTTTGAAACGTGAATTAATTTATTGCCTTAACTCCTGAAACTAAAACACCATGAAACAAACTTTATTTAATATTAAATGTTGTGGGGGTTTTTTTTTACACCCGAATATGATATAATACGAATGTTTAATTTTTACTTTCATTTCTAAAATGTATTTAAATTTAATATCTTTTAATTTTATCTAACATGACTAAAAAATCAGCTTTAATTCAAAGATGTAATAAAATTTAATATACAATGTATTTTTCATGTCACATATATTAACATTATTTTATGTTTTGATTCCTTAATACACTTTTTAATTTTCTGAGATTTTTTATTTATTTTTTAAATGAATTAACATTGTAACAATTAACTTTAAATGTTTAGATTATTGTAGCGTTACATGTTATAATTTCATTTGAATAAAAGTTTGTTAAACTTAAAACTATTTTCATAAAAATACAAGAAAAGGATCATCTTCTATAAATAAGATGCTTCACTACATCGATTAATAAAAACATTGATTTAGAACAAAAAACGACATTAAATGAGGGAAATTACGATTAAACTGACAAAATATCATTAGTTTGGTTGTGATCGTTTATATTTCAATGATGGAGAAGGTTTGATCGTGTTTGATCACGTGACTGGACAATCAACAGTTGGTTCATACGCATAACGCGCGCTCCAATTGCGCACAGTTATGCGTAATGGTGATAAATGACAAAAACAACAACAGTGATGTCTCCAATGATCCAAGTGAAAGAGCTAAATCCAAAGTGAAGCACAAACAACTGTGACGTCTCCAGAGAAGTTAGAAACAAACAAACGATAAAAATAAATGAAATGAATCGTCTCACCGGAGTGAAGAGCCGGTCTCTCCGCTGCCATTCACCGAACTGAAAAACACGGCCCCGATCACTTCCGGACATTAAAAAAAAACAGCAGGTGACGTCACATGAGACACGTGAAATCTGTTGGCTTTGACAGATGACGTAACCTGATACCGCCCATCACGCAGGAGCAAAACTCACACATAATAATAATAATAATAATAATAATTAATAATAGATTAATAATAGATAGTTTTTGTAGAAATTCATAAAAGTATCAACAAACCTATAAAGAAGAAAAAAAACAAACATCAGTGGTTTATTTTGGCCCTTGTCAGCATCTGTACCGTAAATGTTCAACTGATTCTGCCAGATGTTGAAACGATTGAGCAGAAAACTTTGTCTAAACTGAAGACAAGACTTTTAACAAATAAACAAGCATTTAAAGCTGCATTGTTGATTTGAAAAACCTAAAATAAGTATTTACAGTTCAGATAATAATTGACATAAGTTGACGTCTTTTCTTGGACAAGATAAAACTTTTGTTGTCTGTTAGAAATGAACCATATTTATTAGTTTTGTCTTTTGTCATAATTAGTCTGTATCTTTCTGTGGGCATCAATAAAACTACGAAACTATGAAATGAAGTTTCTTTTTCACATTGTACACGGTAGAAGCACCTCTGTGTGCTGAATCCCTTCGGTTTCAATTGTTCCCCCGGCACCAGAGCACTTTGCTGCTGTCGTGCAGCGGTGCAGAAATTGTTGCGTTTCCACGCCCATAACCACACCTCCACCGAGCCACCATTTGCTGCTGGCAGCACATCTTTGTTTGGTTGTCCAGGTATAAATCACCACACAACAGAACACTGTTCGCAGACATGATGTGTTTTTGAAAAACCCGAAAACCAAGTACACATCACAGGGTGAAGACGTTTTGGTTTTTACTGCTAAAAACGTTAAATCACATACTCACTATGTTTCTGGTTCAATGGTACAAACACTGTTGACGTTAACATGTTTGACACTTTCACTTTGTTCATAGTAGAGTGAAAACTGAACAGCAAATGACACAATAGAGAAGCTGCAAACATCAATTTTTGGCGTTTTATTGAGAAGTATGAACACTGCTGACAGCACCGATACAGCGACCGACAGTCGACACAACAGCTAGAGAAGGAGAGACGGGGAGAAAGACGTTCAGTGATAATACTGTTTTATTTTCTCATCAGTAGTTTAATCACCTGGAGTGAAAGCTACAGACAGTCGGAGCAACAGGTGGAGAAATGTTTGGTTGGGAGGTTGAAGCAGGTTGGTGAGGATCTCCTGAGCTGAAACACTTAAAATGTAAACAGTCACTGGATTATTCCTGTAGGTGGCGTCGTGGCATCATTTAGTCTGTTCACAGAAGTTAAAACCAGAGACATTTCTAAGTGGATGGAACAGTTGAAAAAGCAGCTTCCTCGCCTGCAGAGTAGGACGATGTGGCACTTTTTAGAATAACTGGTGGTGGACGATGGAGGGGCCGGACTCGTCATACTCCTGCTTGCTGATCCACATCTGCTGGAAGGTGGAGAGGGAGGCCAGGATGGAGCCACCGATCCAGACAGAGTACTTCCTGTCTGGGGGAGCGATGATCTGAGCGGAGAGGAAAGTGTGAGAGAAGAAATAAAGATGGAGAATTGTCTGAGATGTGGACCTGGGTAGAAAGTTCTGTACCTTGATTTTCATGGTGGGTGGAGCCAGGGCGGTGATCTCTTTCTGCATTCGGTCAGCGATGCCAGGGTACATGGTGGTACCGCCGGACAACACGGTGTTGGCGTACAGGTCGTTACGGATGTCCACGTCACACTTCATGATGCTGTTGTAAGTGCTCTCATGGATGCCGTCCGTGTTTATTCCTGAAGAGCACAAAAAAAATAAATAGAATAAAAACACGAAGCAGGACTCATGTCAGCCGACCGGGCTTTAACATAGTGATACAGTCCAGTTTATGTGCGTTACAAACCGAGGAATGATGGCTGGAAAAGTGCCTCGGGGCAATGGAACCTCTCGTTGCCGATGGTGATGACCTGCCCGTCGGGGAGCTCGTAGCTCTTCTCCAGAGAGGAAGAGGAAGCTGCCGTCTGCATCTCCTGCTCAAAGTCCAGAGCCACGTAGCTGAGCTTCTCCTTGATGTCACGCACAATCTCACGCTCAGCTGGAGATCAGGCGGAAACACAAGTTACAGGTCATGTAAATGGTAACGATTTAGCCCCCGAAGGTTAAAGTGAGACTGGGTCGTACCGGTGGTGGTGAAGCTGTAGCCTCTCTCGGTGAGGATCTTCATCAGGTAGTCTGTCAGATCCCTGCCAGCCAGATCCAGACGCAGGATGGTGTGAGGCAGAGCGTAGCCTTTGTAGATGGGCACAGTGTAGCTGACACCATCACCAGAGTCCATCACAATACCTGTAAGACAAAAACACCAGTCAACATCGGGCACAGTTGCACAGTTCAAACTGTGGTTCTTCTAGCGACCACTAGAGGCACCACTAGAGAAACCTACGGACTCACCTGTGGTACGTCCAGAGGCGTACAGGGACAGCACAGCCTGGATGGCCACGTACATGGCAGGACAGTTGAAGGTCTCAAACATGATCTGGATCAAAGACGAGGAGGAACTCTGTCATCATGGGCTCTAAACACACTTCATCTTTTCAAAATAAACCTAAACTCGTGCAGTTTTGCAGCCCAAACTTCTACGTGGGGTCACATTCGGGTATGAACTCACCTGTGTCATCTTCTCCCTGTTGGCTTTGGGGTTCAGTGGCGCCTCGGTCAGCAGGACTGGATGCTCCTCGGGGGCGACACGGAGCTCGTTGTAGAAGGTGTGATGCCAGATCTGCAGGACAAGACGGACGGTTAGAGGCTGCGGTCAAGTTTTCACTGATCTCAGGAAAGCTGCATATTAACGGACCACAGCAGCGACTCCTCACCTTCTCCATATCGTCCCAGTTTGTGATGATGCCGTGCTCGATGGGGTACTTCAGCGTCAGGATGCCTCTCTTGCTCTGAGCCTCGTCTCCCACATAGCTGTCCTTCTGTCCCATTCCCTCCGTCACATCCTGAGAAAAACCCCACAAAAACACGATATATTTACAGCTCTACGTCTTCAGATGGAAGGCAGCGTTCGTGACATTATGTTACGTTACCTGGTGTCTGGGGCGACCGACGATGGACGGGAAGACGGCACGAGGGGCATCGTCTCCAGCGAAACCGACCTTGCACATACCGGAACCATTGTCAACAACCAGGGCGGCGATATCGTCCTCCATGTCTGAAAGGAAACGTTTAGATCAGTGGGACAGGAAGTGAAGACTTTTCTAATCCTCAGGTGGATCGTAACATGTTCATCTCCAGTGATGCAACATCAATTGTCATGATGAGTCAGACTCAGTCGACTCAAGAAAGAAAAAAAATTTTCCTTCAGGGAGGAGACTCAGGACGAGTTTTGCCTCTGTTGGTCCCTACAACCCCAACAGTAATAACAAATGGTTTTTATTGGGCGTGGCCCTTTAACTTATCAAACCTGATCAAAATGACGCTTCGTCATGATGCTGCAGGACTTTTAAGAAAAACAAACAACTGACAACATCTTCAACACTCTCTGCACACGCGCCTTTAATTTAATCTGCAATAATAATGATAAAATAAATTCTAAAACAGATTCAACAGGTTTTGTTTTCTAGAAGAGCTGAGACAGGAAGGAACAGATCTTCAAAACGTTTTAAAACACATCTGTCCTGGACTATCGGTCCACTCTAACCCGGTCTAAACAAACAAACACATAAATAATCTGAGAGCAGCTCGTTACCTGTGCAGGTGAGCGTCGGGTGCGTCTGTCAATCAGTCGGTCGGTCTCAGGTGAAGTCTCGCAGCCTCAGCAGATGTAGCAGCACGAGCTGCAACGACGCCGGTTTTTATGTGAGCCCAGCACTCGTTGGCGTTGTCCGTGAGAAGAAACGTTCTCTCAGAGGCAGCTGATTGGTCCAGGTGAGCGCGACGGTTGTTTCAAGTCGCGTCCCGATTGGTCGGAGGAGGCATCTGTCAGTGTGTGAGTGGGGAGTGGTGGGGTGGGGTGGGGTTAAAACAACCTGCAGGGTTTTTCTTTCTTTTTTTTCTGAAATCAGAACAGAAAATAAAGTGAAGAAGAATTTTAACAAATAAACAAACATTTAAAGCTGCAGTGTCGAGTTGAAAAACCTACAATAATTAGTATTTACAGTTGACATAATAATAAAGTTGAAGATTTTTCTTGCATAAGATAAAACTTTTGTTGTCGCAATTTACATACGTCCATTTCTACACTTACTATGTTGAGTGTGTAAGTGTGTTCCCACTGACCAGTCTGGTAAAACACAGTAAACTGTTAATACCCAGATGGTTTCACTCATCACGGTCAGAAAGTTGGGTGCGGAACAATTTTTCAGCTCAAGGATCAGGATCTGAATCTGGATCAGTGGTGTTTGACAGACCTGTTGTTTTATGTATCTTTTCCTCGTTTGATACGTTTGTACATTTCATGCAGTGGAGCACGTACTGGTTGTATCGTCATATCACCGTTTCGACGTTTCGGGAGAAAAAAACAAAGATTTGGTGCAGATTGAAAACCAGATCTCAGTCTGCAGACACACCCTGCCGTGGAATTTGGAGCAGTTGGTTTTATTAGTTGTCTTGTTTATTCGAGATCTTTTTTTTGTAAGACAAACTCATCTTTACCCCCCGCCCTGCTCTGTTCTTTGTGATAAAACCTCAACATGGCCACCGGCATCTTGACTTGCCATGGTGTTCCTGTTATTGTGTCCACGCCCTGAGAACCTGCACAGACACATTTTACACATTTGACATTTTACTTTTTGTTTATCAGCTTTTAACGTTTGTAATTTGACCAATCGGAGCGCAGGATTCATGAAGATGGTGTGTGTATGTGTATATTTTTGGAGGTGAAGCTTCTTCCTCTTTGTCTGAACCAGCAGGAAGTGTGAGTACAGGTCCGTCAGGGTCTTGGGCAGCTCTCCTCTCTGCTCTGTGGTCAACATGTGCTGCAGAACTGTAGCACTGATCCAGCAGAAGACTGGGATCTGACACATGATGTGGAGGCTCCTGGACGTCTTGATGTGTGAGATGGTTCTGTTGGACAGCTCTTCATCACTGATCCTCCTCCTGAAGTACTCCTCCTTCTGGGGGTCGGTGAAGCCTCGTACTTCTGTTACCCTGTCAACACACCGTGGAGGGATCTGATTGGCCGCCACGGGTCTGGAAGTGATCCAGACCAGAGCCGAGGGAAGCAGATTCCCCCGGATGAGGTTTGTCAGCAGCAGGTCGACTGATGACGTCTGTGTGACGTCAATGAGTTTGTATCAGGTCTTTTACTTTGAGTCTGGAGGGTCCAGGTTCAGGACTAAAGAATGGAGGTTCTTCTCCTGAGAAGTCACTCACCATAGACCAACAGCTGGACTGGTGACGTTTGTCCTCGTCTTCCTTCATCTTCTCTGGTTTGAGACGTGAACCTGAACCATGAAGACAAACTGTGACTGGTTAAAATCCAACAACACGTCAGACGTCACATGTTACATGTGTGATTGTGAGACACAGAAACACAAAGACACTGTGACTGAACAGTGACAGTGATCATTGTTTCATTATTTCTAGGATCATTTAACCTTCACCCTGCTCACATCCTGTTCCTCCGTCTGTTGTCCACCGAGTCCACGGCTTCATTGGTTCCTCCATGTTGTCGTGGACCTGATCGGCTGCTGCTCCCTGTGTGTTCACACACTGACACTGAAACACAAGAACCACCACAAACAAGTCTGAACCAGAGTCATAAGGTCACAACCACTTCAGATAAATGTCAGTGTTTGAGCCAAGAAACCTGGAGAGAAATGAGCACAAAGAAGTGAAGATGTCACTTTGGACTAGTTTGAACAATCAGGACTTTCCAACGTCCCTGAACGCAGCATAAATATTAAGAGGAAGAAGAAGACCACTTATATCACAAGACTTATACTGCAAATGTTACTTTGTATCAGTCAAAAACAAATAACAGCAACAAAACAACCTCCACCAAAGTCGCCAAGTTTTCTACTTTCTGTGTTTGTGTTGAAGTTTTTTAACTATCAAGTCTCTGACACAACACAACAACAACAAAACAACACAACACAACAACAAAGCAAGATTGATCTGTGTCACAAACCGTCCTGACCAACATTTAAACACTAACCCCCAATTTAGACCAAATGCAGAACGCTTGCGTTGTGTTTAGTCAATGGTTGTGTTTCCACCGGCTGCGGCAGAGTTACGGCTCTGACCCGGCGTGCCCGTGCGTGGAGCCCATCATAGCATCCGCAAGCCTTCTATTTTAGCCAGACGCCGGCAATTGGGCACACAGAAGATCGTGCGGGGCAGGAAGTTGTGTACCAAAATAATATTAAACATCTGGTTAACTTTCAAAATAAAAGGCACCATGTTCACTGCGGATCCTGCACTACACCTTGGAAACGTCATAACGGTGGAGGCAGACCTGAAGTCAGACATCATTTAACTCCGTTGACACTATACAGAAAACACACCCTGTTATATCACATTATTGATGTGAATTTGCAAGATCTCATGTTGCCGGCTGCCAGACCGCAAACGCGTCCGGTGGGTATTGACAGACATCGGATCTGAGACGCAACACAAGCGTTTCGCATTCAGTGTAAATCCGGGGTAACCCCCAATTTACACCGAATGCCGAACGCTTGCGTTGCGTCTGCGATCCGATGGCGTTTCCATTATAGTGGTTGTGTTTCCACCGGTGCGGCTCTGATCCGGCGACGGAGTCCAGCGCAGCCAATCAGCAAGCCTTCTATGTTTGCCAGACGGATCACGGCGCACCAGTTGTTAGCGCTGTTGCCTCACAGCAATAAGGTCCTGGGTTCGACTCCCGGGTCAGGCGCAGGGCCACTACCCTGCCTCCAACCCCCTCCCGACCATCCATAGAAAATTGATGGATAGGTGGACCACGGAGCAGCACTTCGGCACACAAAAGTCTTACACAAAAACAAAATAAAACATCCGGTTAACTTTCAAAATAAAACAAACCATGTTCACGGCGGATCCTTCACTACACTTTGAAAATGTCATAAGTGGTGGAGGCAAACCTGACGTTATCAGACATCATTTCACCCCGTTGACACTATATAGAAACTACAGACTTATATATCACACGATTGTACGTTAATTCGCGAGATTTCATGATGCCGGCTGCCGGTATTGACGAACGGTGGATCTGAGACGCAACGCAAACTTTCCGCATTCAGAGTAAATCCGTGTATCGGAAGTGGAACATTTCCACTGTGACGATTGTTAATGTTTGTTTCTTTGTAACAGGAGATAACTCACAGTTGTTGTTAAAACAGAGAAGATCCGATGAGACGAGACGAACCAACCGTCACCCGGTGCAACACACCTGTGGATTTCCCCTTCAAAATAAAAGCTGATAACAATACACTATGTAGCTGCAGAGTCAACAGAGTCCTAACAACCCTGAGGACTGAACTAAGAGACGGGTAGAGGTCGATACATGTCACTTCAATACACAATGGTCCTTCATATTGTTTGTGTCTGTTTTAAATCAATAATAGTTTTGTATCTTATTTCGGAGTCGTCTTGAACGGAAGTAATTTGATCGCTCTCAGTAACTTCTGGGGAAGAGAGGGCGGAGGTATTGTTGTGGCTTGTGTCCAGCAGGGGGCGCCGTTAGACACAAACATCATTAACTGATCTCTCTTCTCTCGTTCATGCCTGTTTTATTTATCAAACCAAACTTTTTGCTATTTATTTTATTTTATTGTTTTTAATGATTCATTGATTCCTTCACGATGCAACCGCCTGTTTTTACTTTACTTTTTACTTGTTACTGCGCAGTTTGATTGATCTTCTTTATATTTTAAATATATTTACTTATTCGTCCTTGATGAACCTAAGATCTGTGACCAGGAATCACCTTTCTTGGAAACATGTTGAGCATCACTAATATTGTACAAAAAAACTGTCACTGACAAAAACCAAAGATGTGCAGAGAGGACGTCCACAGTGTGTCTGTGAGCGAAATAAATATTGATTTACAGGTTCGTTTCACTGGGTCTGATACTGTAGAAACTGACTCAGTCCAGCTGAACCTGCTTTGTGAAACCATAAACAAGAGATTCCCTCAAATCTGTGAAACTAAGTTTTGACTAAACCTGCTTCCTGAAACAGGCCACAG
The DNA here is from genome assembly GCA_016801845.1 of Polydactylus sextarius. Taxonomy (NCBI): domain Eukaryota; kingdom Metazoa; phylum Chordata; class Actinopteri; family Polynemidae; genus Polydactylus; species Polydactylus sextarius. The sequence continues at coordinate 1,606,444 of CM028931.1, read as the reverse complement.
GTGATGTTACATGTGAAATCTGTTGGCTTTGACAGACAACTTTGTCTAAACTGAAGAGGAGATTGGACGAAACAATGTCACGGTTCACACACGGTTTACGAGTAAACATCACAGGGTGAAGACGTTTTGAACAAACACTGTTAACATCGACACGTTTGACACTTTCACTTTGTTCATAGTTGAGTGAAAACTGAACAGGAAATGACACAATAGAGAAGCTGCAAACATCAATTTTTTGGCATTTTATTGAGAAGTATGAACACTGCTGACAGCACCGATACAGCGACCGACAGTCGACACAACAGCTAGAGAAGGAGAGACGGGGAGAAAGACGTTCAGTGATAATACTGTTTTATTTTCTCATCAGTAGTTTAATCACCTGGAGTGAAAGCTACAGACAGTCGCAGCAACAGGTGGAGAAATGTTTGGTTGGGAGGTTGAAGCAGGTTGGTGAGGATCTCCTGAGCTGAAACACTTAAAATGTAAACAGTCACTGGATTATTCCTGTAGGTGGCGTCGTGGCATCATTTAGTCTGTTCACAGAAGTTAAAACCAGAGACATTTCTAAGTGGATGGAACAGTTGAAAAAGCAGCTTCCTCGCCTGCAGAGTAGGACGATGTGGCACTTTTTAGAAGCACTTGCGGTGGACGATGGAGGGGCCGGACTCGTCATACTCCTGCTTGCTGATCCACATCTGCTGGAAGGTGGAGAGGGAGGCCAGGATGGAGCCACCGATCCAGACAGAGTACTTCCTCTCTGGGGGAGCGATGATCTGACGGGGAGAGCGGAGAGTAAAATGTGTGAGGGGAAATAAAGATGGAGAATTGTCTCAGATGTGGACCTGGGTAGAAAGTTCTGTACCTTGATTTTCATGGTGGGTGGAGCCAGGGCGGTGATCTCTTTCTGCATTCGGTCAGCGATGCCAGGGTACATGGTGGTGCCACCGGACAACACGGTGTTGGCGTACAGGTCCTTACGGATGTCCACGTCGCACTTCATGATGCTGTTGTAAGTGGTCTCGTGGATGCCAGCTGACTCCATTCCTGAAGAGCACAAAAGAAGAAAACATGAAGGACTCATGTCAGCCGACTGGGCTTTAACATAGTGATACAGTCCAGTTTATGTGCGTTACAAACCGAGGAATGATGGCTGGAAAAGTGCCTCGGGGCAGCGGAACCTCTCGTTGCCGATGGTGATGACCTGCCCGTCGGGGAGCTCGTAGCTCTTCTCCAGAGAGGAAGAGGAAGCTGCCGTCTGCATCTCCTGCTCAAAGTCCAGAGCCACGTAGCTGAGCTTCTCCTTGATGTCACGCACAATCTCACGCTCAGCTGGAGATCAGGCGGAAACACAAGTTACAGGTCATGTAAACGGTAACGATTTAGCCCCCGAAGGTTAAAGTGAGACTGGGTCGTACCGGTGGTGGTGAAGCTGTAGCCTCTCTCGGTGAGGATCTTCATCAGGTAGTCTGTCAGATCCCTGCCAGCCAGATCCAGACGCAGGATGGCGTGAGGCAGAGCGTAACCCTCATAGATGGGCACAGTATGGCTGACACCGTCACCAGAGTCCATCACAATACCTGTAAGACAAAAACACCAGTCAACATCGGGCACAGTTGCACAGTTCAAACTGTGGTTCTTCTAGCGACCACTAGAGGCACCACTAGAGAAACCTACGGACTCACCTGTGGTACGTCCAGAGGCGTACAGGGACAGCACAGCCTGGATGGCCACGTACATGGCAGGACAGTTGAAGGTCTCAAACATGATCTGGATCAAAGACGAGGAGGAACTCTGTCATCATGGGCTCTAAACACACTTCATCTTTTCAAAATAAACCTAAACTCGTGCAGTTTTGCAGCCCAAACTTCTATGACTCATCTTAAATGCAATGTGGGGTCACGTTTGGGTATGAACTCACCTGTGTCATCTTCTCCCTGTTGGCCTTGGGGTTCAGTGGCGCCTCGGTCAGCAGGACTGGATGCTCCTCGGGGGCGACACGGAGCTCGTTGTAGAAGGTGTGATGCCAGATCTGCAGGACAAGACGGACGGTTAGAGGCTGCGGTCAAGTTTTCACTGATCTCAGGAAAGCTGCATATTAACGGACCACAGCAGCGACTCCTCACCTTCTCCATATCGTCCCAGTTTGTGACGATGCCGTGCTCGATGGGGTACTTCAGCGTCAGGATGCCTCTCTTGCTCTGAGCCTCGTCTCCCACGTAGCTGTCCTTCTGTCCCATTCCCACCATCACACCCTGGCAAAAAAAAAAAAAAAAAAAAAACATCATGATACTACATTTCCATCACTAGGTCTTCAGACAGAATACAGCGTCACGTTATGTTACGTTACCTGGTGTCTGGGGCGACCGACGATGGACGGGAAGACGGCACGAGGGGCATCGTCTCCGGCGAAACCGGCCTTGCACATACCAGAACCATTGTCAACAACCAGGGCGGCGATATCGTCCTCCATGTCTGAAAGGAAACGTTTAGACAGGAAGTGAAGACTTTTCTAATCCTCAGGTGGATCGTAACATGTTCGTCTCCAGTGATGCAACATCAATTGTCACGATGAGTCAGACTCAGTCGACTCAAGGAAGAAAAAAAAAAAATTCCTTCAGGGAGGAGACTCAGGACGAGTTTTGCCTCAGTCGGTCCCTACAACCCCAGGAACAGGAATAACAAACAGTTTTTACTGGGTGTGGCCCTTTAACTCATCAAACCTGATCCACATCATGATGCTTCAGGGCATTTTAAACAAATAATAGTTCAGACAAACTTTAAACCTTTAAAAAACAAACAAATACATATTTAAAAAAAAAAACACGCGCCTTTAATTTAATCTGCAATAATGATAATAAATTAATTTCTAATAAACTTTCAAAGAGCTGAGACAGGAAGGAACAGATCTTCTAAACGTTTTAAAACACATCTGTCCTGGACTATCGGTCCACTCTAACCCGGTCTAAACAAACAAACACATAAATAATCTGAGAGCAGCTCGTTACCTGTGCAGGTGAGCGTCGGGTGCGTCTGTCAATCAGTCGGTCGGTCTCAGGTGAAGTCTCGCGGCCTCAGCAGATGTAGCAGCACGAGCTGCAACGACGCCGGTTTTTATGTGAGCGCGCGGCACTCGTTGGCGTTGTCCATAAAAGGAAACGTTCTCTCAGAGGCGGCGCTGATTGGTCCAGGTGAGCGCGACGCTGCAGGTTGTTTCAAGCCGCGTCCTGATTGGTCGGATGAGGCATCTGTCAACGTGTGTGTGTGTGTGTGTGTGTGTGTGTGTGTGTGTGTGTGGGGGGGGTGGGGGGGAGGTAGGGGGGAGGGGTTTAAAACTGCCTGCAGGGTTGCTGTTTTCTTCCTGAAATCAGTGAGACACCACCAGAAAATAAACTAAAGAGAAGAAGACTTTTGACAAATAAACAAACATTTAAAGCTGCAAATTTACAAGTTGACATAATAATAAAGTTGAAGTTTCAAGTCTTGTCTTTCATCATATTTAGTCTATATCTTCCCATGTGGATTAATAAAACTACTATTATTAATTATAAACAGAAGTTTCTTAAACCTCTGAAGGTCTGAGCTTCTTCCTCCTACTAAGACTCCCAGTGTGTCTCAGTTCATATCCTTCCATACATAGATTTACTATGTTGAGTGTGTAAGTGCGTTCACACTGACCAGTCTGGTAAAACTCAGTGAACTGTTAACACCCGGATGGTTTCACTCATCACGGTCAGAAAGCTGAGTGTGGAACAACGGATGCTTCTCACCCTCAGTGACGCCATCTTGGCTACGTAGCATCAGTCTCCACCTCACATGAAACATGGAGCCACAACAGGCAAACATCAGGACTAGTCAGACTTTGATTATTGATTAGAATTGACCCATGTCCCGTCTGCTGTGTCAAGGTCTGGGAGAAAACTTGTGTAGCTGGTTAACATTTCTTCTAACAACAGGTCAAGATCTGGATCTGGATCAGGATGTTTGATATGTTTGATACAGCGTTTGTACATTTCATTGTATCATATCACTTTATTCACTCTGAGTGGAGTACGAAGTGGTCAGAGGTCAAAGGTCACAAACACAAAACAAACATGTCTTATTTAAAAGCAACCAGAATTTTTTTTTTTTTTTTGCGTCACATCGTCGTTTCGCCGTATCGGGAGAAAAAACTGAGCACAGAGACATGAATTTGGAACTTGAAGCAGTTGGTTTTATTTATTGAGTTGTCTATTCAGTGTCTCTTTTTTTTCCCAGGCTCACCTTTACCCTCCGCCCTGCTCTGCTCTTTGTGATGAAACCTCAAAATGGCCGCTGGCGTCTTGCGTTGCCGTGGTGTTCCTGTTATTGTGTCCACGCCCCGAGAACCTGCGCAGACACGTTTCCCACATTCGACTACAGACACTATTACTTTTTGCGTTTTAGCTCTTAACTTTTGTAATTTGGCCAATCAGAGTGAAGGATTCATGAAAGTGGTGTGTGTGTGTGTAGGTGAGGCGGTCCTCGCCAGGTTTGGCCACGCCCCCACACCTCATACGTATCAGACCTGTCGGTCCGACCTTGTATGGACTAAAACTGCAGCTGAAACTCAAATAGTTAGATCCTGATCTGACAGAGATGATAAAAACCTGATTCGACACAGATCCAGATCCAGAAATCTGAAGACTGAGTGCTCTCACAGGAGCTTAGTTTTCTTTCTTTCTCTGCAAAATAAAATCAGCAAAAACGCGAGACAGCAGACGACTGTTTTCCTTATATGGACTGAACCTGTGAACCTGTGTTTCAGTCTTACAGGTCGTGACAGGTCACGCTGTCATTTCACCTCAAGTCTGAGAGATGCAGGAAAAATTCAGATTTTCTGTTTTTAATAAAACTGGTAGAAACCGGTGCTTTGACATGTGTGAAATCTATAAGGCAGAGCTTTTATTTTTAAATGCCACAATACAGGAAGTGTAAATTATGTTAAGCACCTAACAACCTGTTTTTAAATCTGAATACGTCTCTGTAACAATAAAGGATTAGTGTTTTCTTCTTCTGGTTTTACGTCCCTGACCTGTGATCATGGCCCCGCTGTCGGGCAGGGCCTGACATAGTCCACATTCTCCGGCTGGTTCGGGCCTGTTCAGGGAGGCTGGGAGGTGGTGGAGGTGGTGGTGGTTGGGGGGTAGCGTCACTCAGTCTGCCAAATCATAAACCCTCTTACTCTGAAACTCATTAACATGTGACACAAAAGTCCAAAAAAGGCATGAGCGCAGGAGGGAAACTTCCTGAGTGGACGCCGGATGTCATAGCGTTGGGAATCCTTCGCCTGCGTCAAAAAAAAAAAAATAGTTTCTCAGCTGCTTTTTGTAAAAATGGACTTGCAGAGACATGAATCCAACACAGCCAACACGGTTGCGTCTTGAGTTACAGTATAGTTTCAGTGCAGCAGAGAATCAGGGATTAAAACTGGTTTCTACAGACTGAGGTTAATGAGCTGAAACTGAAGGAAATTCATGAATTCATTTTCATTTGCCTCATGAGCAAAGTTAAAGAGCCTTGAATTATTACACGTTCTCATATTCCACATCTTTATTCAACATTATTTTACCTTCTTATATGTTACTGTTTTGCCCACAAAACACCAGAACAAATTCCTTGTATGTGAAAACTCACTTGGAAATTAAATTCTGATTCTGATTCCAAAGTTCTTTTTTTGGAAGCTTCTTCCTCCACTTTATCTGGTGGGTTCAGGTCAGGGGGGGCAGCAGCCTCAGGAGGGCGGCCCAGACCCTCCTCTCCATGGCCACTCCTACTAACTGAGGGGACCCCGTGGTGCTCCCAGGCCAGCCATGTCAGCCAGCGTGTCCTGGGTCTTCCCTAGGGCCCCTTCCCGGTTGGGCATGCCCAGAACACCTCCCTCGGGAGGCGTTCAGGGGGTGTCTTAACTAGATGCCCCAGCCACCTCAGTTAGCCCCTCTCAATGTAGAGGAGCAGTGGCTCTACTCCAAGCTCCTCACCCTCCCTCCAAGACGGAGCCCACCCCCCTTACAGAGGAAACTCATTTCGGCCGCTTGTATCCGCGATCAAATTCTTTCTGTCACTACCCATAGTTGATGACCATAGATGAGAGTTAGGACATAAATGGGTCTGTAAACTGAGATAACCCTCTTCACCACGACAGACCAGAGCAGTGTCTGCATCTCTGCAGACGGTGCCCCAATCCGTCTGTCCATGTCCTGCTCTGATCTCTCATCACTCGTGAACAAGACCCTGACATACTCGAACTCTCCACTAGAGGCAGCAACTCCTCCCAGACCTGGAGTGGGCACTCCACACTTTTCCAGTTGGGAACCAAGACCTCAGACTTAGAGGTGCTGATTCTCACCCCTACTGCTTCACACTCAGCTGCAAACCAACCCAGTGGTTCTGTGGGACATAAAAACCTGCAGGGAAACAAACAAATGTCATGTTTCTATTTTCACAGTTTAACAGACAGGAAAAACTCTGTGATGTCACTCGTGACCCGTGGTCTTCCTGAGACATACCCTCTCCAGTGTGTCCCGGGTCTTCCCCAGGGTCTGCTTCCGGTTGGGCATACCCAGAACACCTCCCTCGAGACGATCTCCAAGTCTGAGCCCAGCCAACCTGCAGAGGAAGCTAATTTTGGCCGCTTGTATGTGCAATCTCACTTGTGACATCACCACAAAAACCAGGAAATGCTCAGTTACTTTAACATCTTGTCGACTCAAACAAACAAACCAGGGAGGGTCAGTGATACAAACATCAACTCAAACAAATAAAAAGACAGAGGTTTGATCAGAAAGGTCACTGGACCTTTGAGTTTGAGTGTGTGTCTGCTTTCCTCTGATGAAGCGAAGCTCCTCTAGTGCCCCCTGCAGGCAAAAAGTAAGAACACTCAGCTCTTGCCTCCATCACTCCTGAAAAAAAGAACAACCTAAAAATGAATGATATATATCATAACTATTGCTGTAATATTCTCTGTAACTGAGCATGTGAACTATGGAGGTAGAGTTTTTGTTCACTCAGTCAGCCAGTCAGTTAATTCTTACTAATGCCTCTTTTCCACCAGCACTATTCGACTCTACTCAGTTTCTAGTATTTCCACTCGGTGCTGGTTCCTTGGTACCAGCTACTGTTTCAGTTCCTACTCTGTCAAGGAGCCAGTGGAGCTGAGTCAACCAATCAGTGGCCGGCGTCTGTTCACCTCATGTTTTAGTATCGACGCAGCTCCACTGGTTCCTCAACAGAGTAGGAACTAAAACAGTAGCTGGAACCATCCCTAACGGAAGTCGTTATTCGTTATTTAGACAGTTGGATGGGCAATTAGTAAATTACCTAATTAGTCTTGTTTGTGTCAGTGATCAAGTTTATTTGCTAAATATTTCAAGTAAACATTGACTTGTGCAACTTTCCTACCAATGATGGCGCAGACACCCTGGCATTTCAGATTTAGGGACGTTTATTAACATTAAAACAGCAAACATCACATCTATAAAAGTGTAGAAAATAGAAAAGTATTAATAAAAACAAAACATCATATATAGAATCGTTATAGAAGAAGTGAGAGCTAATGTTGGACAAACACAATGTGGTTGGACAGTGGGTCGTATTTGGACCATCAACGTTTCTGAAGATGATTTCAGACACTTTCTTTGACGATGTCGACTAAAATCTATCTGACGGCAGTAGTCAACAAAACAATAACAAAAGTGAAACAAAACCAACACACTGATACACAAACTGGTCAAATCATTAGATCATAAACAAGAAACGTCTCTGAAGGATGAAACACAACTAATAGTAAATATGATGAGGTGTCACATTAATGAACACCATCCCTTCTCCTCTGGGAGCAGAAGTTTTTCTTTCATGTCATTCATTTCTTCCTTGTGTTTTTTCTCCAATTCTTCTATTTCTTCCTGACTCTCTTCATCTTGGTTCTTCAGTTGCTCTTTCAGTTTATTGATCTCTTCGTTATGTTTTTTCTCCAACTCGTCCATTTTTTCCTTCTGTTTTTTGTCGTTTTCCTTTAGAATTTTCTCCTTCAATTTATTCATTTCTTCCTCATGTTGTTTATTTAATTCATTCATTTTTTCCCTCCGAGTTTGTTTGTATTGGTTCATGAGGTTTTGTTTCAACCTATGAATTTCTTCCTGATGTTTGGAGGACAACTCCTTCTCTTCAATCCTCTGATCTTCTTTGCTCTTCTTCCAATGATTTTCTTTGGTTGAACGTTTCTTCTCCAAAACCTCAATTTGTTGTTTCTCCTTTAAATCATTTAATTCTTCCTTTTCTTTGTTCTCATGTTGAATTTTAAGATCCTTTTCTAGATCGTCCATCTGTTTTCTATGTTTTTTATTCAGTTCCATCATGTCATTCTTATATTCTTTCTTTTGGGTCAAAAGCAGCAGAATCATATCAGTCATTTCTCCTTTTTGTTTGTTCTGCAGTTTGTCCATTTCCTTTTTCAACTCTTTTTCTTTGTGAGTTGAAAGCTCCTCTAAGTTCTTATATTGATTCTCTTTCTCCTTCATGTTTTCTTCATTCTGCTGCTTCAGATCCATCACTTCCTTCATGTGTTTATCAATCAGAGCTGCAAAGTCTCTCTCCTTTTTCTCTCTGAACTCGTTGAACTCTTCAGCTTGTTTTCTGGCCTCGTCTTCATGAGTCTTCTTCATTTCCTCCAGTTGTTTCTTATATTTTTCCTCCAACTCTTTTCTCTCCTTCTCCTCTTGTTCTTGTCTCTTTCTTTCTTCTTCTTTTCTTTCTTTTTCATATCGTTGTTTTTCCTGCTCATATTCTTCTTGTAGCTTTTTACGTTTTTCTTCCTCCTCCTGTCGTCTCTGTTCATTTTCTTCATCTCGTCTTTTCCACCAGTCTTGTCGTTCTTTCTCCCAGGCCTCTCGTCTTTTGTTCATCTCTTCTCTACTTTGCTCCAGTTTCTGGTCAATTTTTTCTTTTTCTTCTGATTCAGTCTTGATTTTTTTCTCCAAAGCTTCTTTTTCTTGTTCCCACTCCAGTCTTTGTCTTTCTTCCTCCTGTCTCCTCTTCCTGTCTTCTTCCTCTCTGGTTTCTTCTTCTCTCTTTCTCTCTTCACGTTCCTTCTTGATGTTTTCTTCCATTTCCTTCAGTTTCTCTTCTCTCTCTTTTTTCTCCTTTTCAATTTCTGCCCTCTGTTCTTCTAACTTTCTCTCCATTTCTTCTTTTTCTTCCTCATGTTTTCTTTCTAGTTCTTCTCTTTCTCTCTTCATTTCTTCTTCTTTCTCCTTCAGGATCTTCTCCATTTCTTTCTTTATCGCTGCCTCAGCCTCCTGCAGCAGATCATTAGTGAAGCAGCTGCCTCCATTTTCCTTCACCATGGTGTCCATCTTTTTTATCAGTTCACTGACTTGTGTGTGGTTTTGTTTATCACGGTTATTAAACACATGGTATCTTCCTCCACAGTCAGAGATCAGCTTCTTAAAGGAATCATCACAATATTGTTTGATGTACTCTTCAATAGACAGCCCAGCCCCTTCCACATCATCTCCTCCAGTTAAAAGAATGATGGTGTATCTATCTGAATTCTTCCCAAATCCTTTCTTGATTAAATTCAACGTCTCCTTCTCCTCTGGTGTGAACCTTCCAATTTTTATCACCAACAGGAAGACATGTGGTCCTGGAGCCAGAAGACTGACACATTTCACCATCTCTTCATTAATCTCATCATGAGACAAAGTGGAGTCAAACAGACCAGGAGTGTCGACCACAACCACATGACGACCGTCAACTTCACCCTTTGCTTTCTGACACCATTTGGTGACTGATGTTTGACTTGATTCATTGCCTCAAACTCTTTTCTTCCCAGAATAGTGTTTCCTGAAGAACTCTTTCCACAGCCAGTCTTCCCGATCAGAACAATCCTGAGACTCTCTGGACTCTGTGTCTCTAGAGAGATCATGGTCTTTGTCTTCAGGTCTTTAAGTTCAGCCTCTAGTGTGTTGATGTTTTTCTTTAGTTCTAGGATTTCATCCATTTTGCCAAATGTAAACGTTTCTCTTGTGTAGCCACATGGTTTGTTGATGTGTCTCATCTTCTCCACAGTTTCCAACAGTTCAGGGATCTGCTGTTTGTCATTGATGTTGAGAACAACAGATCTTCCTCCACAGCTCTGAGAGATCCTCTGGACGTCTGAGTTTCCTTTGACAAAGTTAACAACAGCTGGATGTTTAGGATCTGACTCCACAGTGAACAGGATCATGGTGAAGTCATTGACTCTAGAGCTGAACGTCTTCTGGATGGTCTCTAACTCCACCTTGTCTTCATCAGTGAGGGGACCCACAGGTAGGACCAGGATGAAGGCGTTGACGCCCTCAGGATCACAGAGGGAGATACACCTGAACCATTCCTTCATCACTTCCTCCTGAGGTTTTCCAGACAAGGCAGGCAGCTCCACCAGGGAAACCCAACGTCCACACACCTCTCCCTGATGTTTAACACACTCTGATGAGCTGGAGACTGAATGAAGCTCTGTCTGACCTAAAATGGCCTCGGCTGCTGAAGTCTTCTCTGCTGCTCTGCTCCCACACAGGACCAGGTTTAAAGATGGTTTGATGTTTTCAGGATTTTCAGTGAAGGTGAGGAAGGTTCCTCTGTTCTGATCAACAATGTTCTCAATCTTCTTCATTAACAGTGTGTGTTTGTCTTCAGACATCATGCAGCATCTTCCTCCACAGTCTTCAATCAGCTGATCCACAGTGGAGTATTTTTTACTCTTTTTCTCTGTTATAACGACCATTGAGAATCTAAAAACATCTTCACCAAACAAACTGAGGATGAACTTCAGTGTTTGTCTGTTCTCTTCAGTGAAATCAGAAGGTTTCACCAACAGCAGCAGAACATTTGGTCCTGGAGAACAGAGACTCACACAACTCTTCACCTCTCTTCTCATGATCTCTTCTTCCAGACTCAACATGTCTGGAGTTTTCACCACTGTTAATGGTTTTCCTCTCCACTCTCCACAGACGGCCACGCTGTGTTTTACTGATTTTTGGTCATGAAAAATTTGGTCTTGAATGATGAAGTTTCCAAGTTTTGTCTTTTTGTCGTCACTTTTTCCCAGAAGCACAATCCTGAGTCCAGATGCTGCAACAAAGAGACAAAGATGAAATGATATAAAATGATGTTGGTGATTGCACCAACATCATTTTATATTATTATTTAGACATAATTAATGACAACATGGTTAGAGAGAGCAAATTAACAAATTAACATCTAAAAGAACATAATATAATTACAAGAGAAGTAATATGAAATAAATACTTTAGCCAGTTCTGCTGATCTGGACCATCAACCAGACGTTGGGTAAGTCTTGTAAAACAGTGTTTTTAATAAACTCTGGGTTCACTTACTAAGTTATCAGTACTTCAGTTTATGTGTAGGGACCCTATTCATGCTACTGCTGAAGTGAAGTGATATTTTGAGCTTTATTAGTTGTGTGTTATGTGTTTGTGTGAATCCTGTAGAAAAGATGAATCTACTCACTGTGAGACGAAGGTCTTTCCTCTGAGACAGAGAGTTGAGAGGTGGTTTGTTCTGTGGACATGAATCATCATTAATAAGCAGTTTAATGTTCAAACTTAAAAAGAGGATTAATGTGAATTAAATTTTCATTTCAACAGTTTCACTCACCAGCAGCTTTAACATCAGCTGTGATAGAAGTTGATCTTGTCTGTTGTTTTGGACTTTGATCAGTTGGTAACGTTGTCACTGTGTCTTCAAACATTTCACAGTGAACATGTTCTCCATTGTTCTCCTTTACAACCTGACCCAACCTTGTTAACAGTTCTGGACGGTCCAGGTTCTTCAGGTTCAGGTTTCTGTATCTACATTTTCTGATCAAGTCTTTTAACTGTGGATGATGCTGATACTGTGCTGATGTCAGAACCAGTGAATGATCAAATGATTGATCACTGAAGAGTTCCAGGACTCTGCAGAGTCTCAGTTTGAGTTCCTCAGTGAAGTCTTCAGACTGTAGAACCAGCAGGAACACATGAGGACCAGGATCAGAGAGTCTCACACAGGTTTTCACATGTTCTGTCACTTTGTGTTCAGAGATGTCAGGACGCAGCAGATCTGGAGTGTTGATCACAACTAGTCCTTTCTCATTGTATTGACCTGTGAGTCTCACACACTGGTCTGGTTCTTCCTTAGTGCTGAACTCAGTCGTTCCCAGTACCAAGTTCCCCACTGAACTCCTCTGAGACCAGATGTTCCCCAGAAGAACAACCCTCAGCTCAGACACTGGAAAGAACAAACAAATGGTCAAATCAACTGAGTGTACATTTAGGTCAAAGGACACATTCAGCTCAGAGGAACTGTAGACTCTTCCTTTGAAAAGATTTCTTTGTCATCACTGTTGTGTGATTTTGAAGTCAAGTTTAAGTCTTTATCTCTTTTTTAAAACCATTTTAAAATGATAATCAACTTGTAAGATTTTAATCACAATCATAAAGTTGTAATTCTCCAGTGCGCCGCTTACTGCGAGTGCAATGTTTCAGCACCAACTACAGTCAATGGTAATGTACTGAGCTAACAGGAAGCACCAGTATCAAACTCTGCTCAGAGCATCATGAAGGTTTAGGCCACTTTTACGTCTTAAACAGAGGCACAGAGGTCAGGTGTCATACAGTCAGACCACCTTCCTGCCTTAGTCTTTAGCTGCATATGTCTCTATATATAGTCTCATTTCAATGTTCCTTCAAATGCAGCTAACAAATCTAGGTTTTGTCTCCCGAGCTGCAAAGCCTATAACAGTTGGATCCTTCACAGCCCAATCTATCCCAGGATTCATTGCAGCACAAGTAATGTTTGTGATGTGACCATACAGTTAAAACCATGTCCCTTAGCTCCTCCCCCTCTCTGTTACTCGTTGACATCAGTAGCAGGTGTGTCTGTCTGGATAGATAAAGGGTGATGGGTCACAACCTCCAGACGAAGCTAATCCAGGACCACACTTCAAACAAAGGGGAATGAGACATTTCCCAGCATGCATCAGGACAAGGATGCAGTAGTCAAAAACTAATTAATAAATTTAACTTATTAAGCTAACTTATTGCTAACCGCTAATCAATAATGTTCGTTAACGTTAGCTTTAGCTAGCAATTGCTTGTTGTCTCTTTGTTAATGTGTCCACTCATGTGATAACAGGATCTTTATTAATGTAACAAACATCTTGTCAGTTTTTAATCGAGTCTGTAGACGCCATCTTTGTTTGTTTGTTGTCATTCTGTCGTCATGGAGACGTGTCTCATCGTCTTTTACGTAGCAACTAGCGACGACTTGTGATGACGTGTGACGGTGAAGTAGAGGAACGTTTTCACCTCAACACTTTGTTTTAAGGGACAAGGAGTGAAACAGAGAATGGTATTGGCCCTTAATGGTCTCTACACACTGTGTGATTTTATCAGTCTTATGAGACCGTTTCATGACTCACTATGTGACGTGGATCTAACAAACTTGGGTACAACGTCAAGTTTGATGTGTGCAGATTGTACGACGACCAGTTACTGAATCACAGGTTGCGACGTACGTCAATATGCAACGTCATCAGCGTACATCATCCATCTGTGCCACCATAGTTACCAAAACCAAAACGTTCAGCACTGCCAAAGTTACCGTTGATTTGTTTTGGTTTAGCGTCGTGTCCATTGCATCATTTTCGGCTGCATTTCTATTGGCTGATTAGTAGACGTCGGTCGTAGCAGCTGTCACACTGTGACATAGTCGTCCTAAATTTCTGACACCGCTGGAATTTTATCTCGACACTGACAATAACCTTGAACCCATCTCACAGCGCGACGTAAGACGACAGCTTTAGAGCCACGACCAACGATATCTCTACGTTTCTCCTACGATGGTCGTCTTTCATCTGGGACAGCCCAAAATTGCACAGTGTATAGCGGCCATAAGACTTGGTCACATGAGCAGTAGTAGTTAGCACTAGTGTTAGCAACACTTTACTATGAACCAAGTTAGCTAACACTAATGTTAGCTGCCTTCCTGTGTCATTATGACAACTACTAACTCAGCCTGCTTTCAGGAATGAGGACTTCCATCGACTGATTGTAAAATACTCACGAAAACAGTTCAACATTCATATTTGCAGGAATAACAAGATGTAAATATTTAATTTATATTTGGTCTTAACACAGTCTTACACCTGCCTATTGTAACGTGGAGTTGGTGGAAAGCCTAGCCGCAAATGTTAGCTTCAGCATAGGGGATATCTTCGGAGTGGGTAAAACAGTGAGGCAGGAGTTTGACATGACAAGGTAAAATAATAAGAAGTGCCACCTTGTGGCGTTAACTGGTAGTGTTCTATGTAATACTCTGGCTGTTACACTATGAACACCAGAACCATTAATGAATTTCTTAGATTATATTATATTAGATTAAAGTAAAACTCACTGTTAGGTGGTAGAAAGTCAAAGCTGTTGCTGCGTTTCAGTGGGGACACGTCTGTATCTGTAAAGACAAACAGATGAACAATCAGTCATAAAAACTATAAATCAAAGTGTTTCTGTGAAGTTTCCTCATGTTGGTAAATACACAACAAGATGAACATGTCACTGAAATATTGTTTAAATGTTCACCTGTTCATTACTTCACTGTGTCATTTACATTTGCAGTTTAACTTTGTATCAACATTTAACACTGAAAACTTCAGACTATTAAAGTCAAACTCACCTGTTGCTTCACTCGTCATAATGTCGCTTTACTGGAAACTTCTGACACTAAATCATCTGGAGACAAACTGTTAAAAGTAGAGAAATAAAAAGTTAGTCTACTATCTGACTGAGGTTATAACTACTACAGGGGACAGTCGGTACTAGATTCATTTACTGTCTTGTCATTAAGTACAACACAATATTATAAAGTTTACTGTGATTAATTATTCTGTACAAAACAAAATAAATCAGTACAATGTTGAATTTAATCACAGACTCTGTCACGTCCATCTACTCTGCAGTGACTCCAACCGTTCTCCTCTTCCTCTTCCACGCTCTGTCAGATTAAACTATCACATCCAGATTTTATCAACTTGTTACCAGTAAAAACCTGTTTAGCCTGTTTTGATCTGCTGCTTATTTTTAGACTTTGACTTTCGCCCGTTCCCTAACAGCCTGTTGACGACTGCTGCTCACTGTTGTTTATCTTCAGCTTTTATTTGCAAAACTTTAATGAAACTGAGCTTTTGTCTTTGTCACTGAGTCGTGCCATAATTTCATCTTTCCACCTCTGAGCTGTGCTATTTGTAGCACACTCACTTGGTTACAGTAAGAAAAATGAAAAATGGGTGTGGTAACACACACACACACAAATAAGTTAATGTCCATGGTAAAAATATGATAAAATATTCAGTTGAGGTAATTTACTGTGATTTTTTTTTTTTTTTTTTTTACAGATCAGTAACTCTCTGTGTCTGATGTTTTGTGACGGTTCTTCCCGGATCTGGTTCACCGTCTGAAATTTACAGTTTTACAGTAAAGACAAATTTAACAGAAGTTTTCTAGATGAAATAAAGACTAAAAACTTTGTATTGTAGAATTTTCAACACTATTTTCTTATTATGTTCATTTCCTTGTTGTTTTCTGTGTCTTTGCATATTTTCATTTAACATTATCAGAGTTATTATTTTATAAAAATAAGTATTTTGTAGTAAAAACTGGATCGAAATGTTCAAAGAGCGTGGTTAAGTAATGATCAGAGGGCTGATTATGACATCAATTTATTTCAAAATTATACAGTAGAAATGACTGAAATTTATTTTGTTAAAGAATCCAGTGGAAATATCAGCAATCCTATAAAGGAAACATCAGTTATGTTTACAGCATTTATTTTGACCCGTGTCAGCATCTGTACTGTAAATATACTAATAGATGCACAAAGAAGTTCATGTGGCAGCTGGTTTGACTGCACACTTGGTCCCTTTCAGCCTTTAAAGCAAACTCAGATTTTTGGACCATAGACGCCTACAAACAACAAAACTCTCAGTGCATTTTTTAGGTATTGAACTAAAACTCACTGCAGGTGGAGGAAGTTCATAGCTCCAGCTGTGCTTCAGTGTGGACACATCTGTAGCTGTAAAGAGAGAGGCACGGTAGTCATAAAAACTACCAATGATGAGGTTTCTGTAAAGTCTCCTTATGTTATGTGTCATGTAAAATGAACCCGTCACTGAAATAATATCTGAAATGTAAGTAAATGGTAAAGGTTCCTCCAAGTAATGGTCCCTCCAAGAAACGAGATACGCAAACCGCTCCACCTTGCTGTGGTGGTGGGGTTTGCGTACCCTAGTGACCCTATGAGCTGTGTTGTTGGAGGTTTTAGCCCCTGGTAGGGTCTCCTAAGGCAAACTGTCCCTAGGTGAAGGGTCGGACTTAGAATGGTTCACACCCCCCTGATGATGAAGAAAACAAGGACACAGAGTTCCCTTCTGGAGGGTCACCAGAGCCCTTCCTTGGAGACAGGCTGGGTGTGGAGCGAGTGCCTGGTGGCTGGGTCTTTACCCGTGTGGTCCTGCCAAGCAAAGCCTGAAACAGGGACATGGGACCAAATCCTGGTGGGCCCACCACCCCACTGGGGAAACCACCAGGATCCAGTGCCATGTGGATTGGGTGGCAGACAAAAGCAGGGCCCTTGGTGGTCCAATCCTCGGTCACAGAAGCTAACTCTAGGGGCAGGAGTGTGCGAGAGGTGGAAATGCCTCTGGCTCTGGAACCAAACTCCTTGAGAGAGGATGGACCCTCCACTATACTGGAGTTGCGTTGGGTGAAAGACGAAGGGCAGTTGTGGGCATATTAATTGCTGTGTGGTGACTTGGATCAGGTGGGGGGGGATACCGGCCAGACTTGGCAGAACCAGACAAACATGACAAACATGAGTGTCTGTTGGGAATGGCTGGCAGAGGAATCAGATGGATCTTTAACTCCCAGCTCCGCATCCTGGGAGGTCTGGGGGAGATGGAGGCTCAATCGTCTATGTTCTACGGGACCATTGCTGAGGCTGCGGTGCTGAGCGACAGTCGCAAAGCATCTGGTGCTGGTCATGGTAGGGCAGAGGCAGAGAGGACGGGCACTGGCAGGCTGCTTATCGCTTGACCTGCCAGTAACCGTCTTCTGCCTCAGGAGCCCCACCAACCAACTAGGTCCTGTAGGCCTCCTGTAGGACACCGCTGGTGTCCACCAAGCAGTATGGGGATTGCTGCCAGCACCAGCCACCTTGCGACTGTAACTCCGTACCTCAGCAATGGCCCTGCACAACAGAGACAATTCAGACTTCATGTCACCAGTAGTGAGGAATGCTGCCAGCCTGAAGTAGGAGTCCTACAGGACCTAACTGACTTGTGGGACTCCTGAGGCAGAGGACGGGTACCGACAGGCCTCTTACCGTTTGACCTTCCGGTACCTGTCTTCTGCCTCCGGCAAACCGCCCAGTGTCTCAGGGGTGTTAGGGTCTCGTCTTCCACACTTCTTACTGTGGATGTGAACCTGCTGAACGCAACTGAGAAAGTAGAAATTAGAAAGTAGTAGATGATGAAAAGAATACTTTGACGATTTCCTCAATGCCACCAACACAGTTGGGCAGAGGGTGTCGGGTTTGGTGGCCTCAGAAGTCTCTCCGGGTCGGAGTGGGAACTGCCCCAAGTGGAGGAGTTCAAGTATCTCAGGATCTTGTTCATGAGTGATGGGAAATCAGAGCGGGAGATGGACAGATTGGGGAAGTATCTGCAGTAATGCGGACACTGCTCTGGTCTGGTTTGGTGAAGAGGGAGCTGAGCCGTAAGGAGAAGCTGGTCCACTACATTCTGACCCTCAGTTATGGTCATGAGCTGTGGGTAGCGACCAAAAGAACAAAAACACCGATACAAGTGGCAGAAATGAGCTTCCTCCGTGGGGTGGTCGGGTTCAACATTAAATTAAATGTGATGTGTCCCGGTAATGAGAACGGTGAAAACATGCCAATAAGTCAGTCGTTTGCAGGTCGAAAACACATTTCCTATCATTTTCTCTGCCAAAGGAACTTTCAGATTTGTTGTCACGAGATTACTAATTTAACCTGCGTAGACCCAGGAAGGGAACCGGACCCGTTTGAAATCCTTGAAGACGTTTCACAGGCAAGAGTTGAAACTGCATTTTGTACCTATGCTTGAAATAAAACATGGAGCAAAATACAAAAAAAAAAAAAAAAAAAACACGAGAAGCCGTCATCAGACAAACCTGCAGGAAAACAATGTTTTTGTGTCGTGACGTTGCGGCAGTTTCAACCCCGTAAAAAAGAGACGTTAGTAACTATCGTCTCTTTTCCACTAAACTTTTCTATCACAACTCGACTCGACTGTTTTGTTGCGCAACTTCGTCACCAGTGATGACGTCATAGCATCAGTTATTCTGACGAACACCCATTTAGTTCAGGTTTAGAGACGTTTATTAAAATCAAAACACCAAATATACATTCGACTTTTAAGGCATTTAGATAATAACCAATGAAAAAATGAAGATGACATCTTGTTATTCATGAGTAAAAACTTCATTCTTATACAATAATGAAATCATGTGAAAAGTAGAAGTATTTCTTATCTTTAAAACAGCAAACATCACATCTATAAAAGTGTAGAAAATAGAAAAGAATTAATAAAAACAAAACATCATATATAGAATCGTTATAGAAGAAGTGAGAGCTAATGTTGGACAAACACAATGTGGTTGGACAGTGGGTCGTATTTGGACCATCAACGTTTCTGAAGATGATTTCAGACACTTTCTTTGACGATGTCGACTAAAATCTATCTGACGGCAGTAGTCAACAAAACAATAACAAAAGTGAAACAAAACCAACACACTGATACACAAACTGGTCAAATCATTAGATCATAAACAAGAAACGTCTCTGAAGGATGAAACACAACTAATAGTAAATATGATGAGGTGTCACATAGGTGAACACTGTCCCTTCTCCTCTGGGAGCAGAAGTTTTTCTTTCAGGTCATTCATTTCTTCCTTGTGTTTTTTCTCCAATTCTTCTATTTCTTCCTGACTCTCTTCATCTTGGTTCTTCAGTTGCTCTTTCACTTTATTGATCTCTTCTTTATGTTTTTTCTCCAACTCGTCCATTTTTTCCTTCTGTTTTTTGTAGTTTTCCTTTAGAATTTTCTCCTTCAATTCATTCATTTCTTCCTCATGTTGTTTATTTAATTCATTCATTTTTTCCCTCCGAGTTTGTTTGTATTGGTTCATGAGGTTTTGTTTCAACCTATGAATTTCTTCCTGGTGTTTGGAGGACAACTCCTTCTCTTCAATCCTCTGATCTTCTTTGTTCAAGGTTGAACGTTTCTTCTCCAAAACCTCTTTTTTTTGTTTCTCCTTTAAATCATTTAATTCTTTTTTTTCCTTTTTCTCATGTTGAATTTTAAGATCCTTTTCTAGATCGTCCGTCTGTTTTCTATGTTTTTTATTCAGTTCCATCACTTCATTCTTATATTCTTTCTTTTGGGTCAAAAGCAGCAGAATCACATCAGTCATTTCTCCTTTTTGTTTGTTCTGCAGTTTGTCTATTTCCTTTTTCAACTCTTTTTCTTTGTGAGTTGAAAGCTCCTCTAAGTTCTTATATTGATTCTCTTTCTCCTTCATGTTTTCTTCATTCTGCTGCTTCAGATCCATCACTTCCTTCATGTGTTTATCAATCAGAGCTGCAAAGTCTCTCTCCTTTTTCTCTCTGAACTCGTTGAACTCTTCAGCTTGTTTTCTGGCCTCGTCTTCATGAGTCTTCTTCATTTCCTCCAGTTGTTTCTTATATTTTTCCTCCAACTCTTTTCTCTCCTTCTCTTGTTCTTGTCTCTTTCTTTCTTCTTCTTTTCTTTCTAGTTCATATCTTAGTTTTTCCTCCTCGTATTTTTTACGTTTTTCTTCCTCCTCCCGTCGTCTCTGTTCATTTTCTTCATGTCGTCTTTTCCACCAGTCTTGTCGTTCTTTCTCCCAGGCCTCTCGTCTTTTGTTCATCTCTTCTCTACTCTCCTCTAGTTTCTTGTCAATTGCTTCTTTTTCTTCTGATTCAGTCTTGATTTTTTTCTCCAAAGCTTCTTTTTCTTGTTCCCACTCCAGTCTTTGTCTTTCTTCCTCCTGTCTCCTCTTCCTGTCTTCTTCCTCTCTGGTTTCTTCTTCTCTCTTTCTCTCTTCACGTTCCTTCTTGATGTTTTCTTCTATTTCCTTCAGTTTCTGTTCTCTCTCTTTTCTCTCCTTTTCAGTTTCTTCTCTCTGTTCTTCTAACTTTCTCTCCATTTCTTCTTTTTCTTCCTCATGTTTTCTTTCTAGTTCTTCTCTTTCTCTCTTCATTTCTTCTTCTTTCTCCTTCAGGATCTTCTCCATTTCTTTCTTTATCGCTGCCTCAGCCTCCTGCAGCAGATCATTAGTGAAGCAGCTGCCTCCATTTTCCTTCACCATGGTGTCGATCTTTTTATCAGTTCACTGACTTGTGTGTGGTTTTGTTTATCACGGTTATTAAACACATGGTATCTTCCTCCACAGTCAGAGATCAGCTTCTTAAAGGAATCATCACATTTCTTATCAATAAACTCTTCAACAGACACATCATCTTCCACCAGTAAATCTCCTCCTGTGAGAAGAACGATGGTGAATTTCTCTGAATTCTTCCTGTAGGCTTCTTTAATGAGTTTCACTGTTTCCTTCTCCTCTGGTGTGAATCTGCCGATCTGTAACACCAACAGGAAGACATGTGGTCCTGGAGCCAGAAGACTGATACATTTCACCATCTCTTCATTAACCTGATCATGAGACAAAGTGGAGTCAAACAGACCAGGAGTGTCGATCACAACCACATGACGACCGTCAACTTCACCCTTTGCTTTCTGACACCATTTGGTGACTGATGTTTGACTTGGTATTGCCTCAAACTCTTTTCTTCCCAGAATAGTGTTTCCTGAAGAACTCTTTCCACAGCCAGTCTTCCCGATCAGAACAATCCTGAGACTCTCTGGACTCTGTGTCTCTTCACCAACTGTAACATAAAAGAAACTGTTACTTGACAGTTGCTACAGTTATCATAGCTACTAAATAACAGTACTAACAATAATAATGAATAACATCATCAGAAGATTACTTACAAGTTGGCTTGGACTTTGCTCTCAAGTCTGTAAGTTCAGATTGTAACATGCAGATCTTTTCTGCCTGACTGTAGAAAAGTGTCTCTGTTGTGTAGCCACATGGTTTGTTGATGTGTCTCATCTGCTCCACAGTTTCCAACAGTTCAGGGATCTGCTGTTTGTCCTTGATGTTGAGAACAACAGATCTTCCTCCACAGCTCTGAGAGATCCTCTGGACGTCTGAGTTTCCTTTGACAAAGTTAACAACAGCTGGATGTTTAGGATCTGACTCCACAGTGAACAGGATCATGGTGAAGTCATTGACTCTAGAGCTGAACGTCTTCTGGATGGTCTCTAACTCCACCTTGTCTTCATCAGTGAGGGGACCCACAGGTAGGACCAGGATGAAGGCGTTGACGCCCTCAGGATCACAGAGGGAGATACACCTGAACCATTCCTTCATCACTTCCTCCTGAGGTTTTCCAGACAAGGCAGGCAGCTCCACCAGGGAAACCCAACGTCCACACACCTCTCCCTGATGTTTAACACACTCTGATGAGCTGGAGACTGAATGAAGCTCTGTCTGACCTAAAATGGCCTCGGCTGCTGAAGTCTTCTCTGCTGCTCTGCTCCCACACAGGACCAGGTTTAAAGATGGTTTGATGTTTTCAGGATTTTCAGTGAAGGTGAGGAAGGTTCCTCTGTTCTGATCAACAATGTTCTCAATCTTCTTCATTAACAGTGTGTGTTTGTCTTCAGACATCATGCAGTATCTTCCTCCACAATCTTTAATCAGCTGATCCACAGTGGAGCATTTTTTACTCTTTTTCTCTGTTATAACGACCATTGAGAATCTAAAAACATCTTCACCAAACAAACTGAGGATCAACTTCAGTGTTTGTCTGTTCTCTTCAGTGAACCTAGATTGTTTCACCAACAGCAGCAGAACATTTGGTCCTGGAGAACAGAGACTCACACAACTCTTCACCTCTCTTCTCATGATCTCTTCTTCCAGACTCAACATGTCTGGAGTTTTCACCACTGTTAATGGTTTTCCTCCCCATTTTCCATAGATGGCTACGCTATGTGATTTTTCATCATGAAAACGTTGGTCTCCAACAATTAAGTTTCCAAGTTTTGTCTTTTTGTCGTCACTTTTTCCCAGAAGCACAATCCTGAGTCCAGATGCTGCAACAAAGAGACAAAGATGAAAGATGATATAAATAATTGTAATGAAAGTCTTATGAAGGTGGATACATAAAACTACACAGGCTGGACGTTGACTGACCTTAACAACACCCAGACCTGACTCCATATAATTAATAACATTAGTAAGTGAACAAAATAAATCAAATGAAACTGAATCTAATAATAAACCATATACATCAATTCCACAGTGGAAGTGAATGTGGTCTACCGACAGATTTACAGTTGTTGGATTTCAAAGCTAATTTAAGTCTCAGTCCACACGTCTAGAGGAAGGTTAGTTTCCTGTTTGATGAAAACATTAGAGTTAATCTGAAGAAAAGCAGCCAGGATCATTGTGACTGTGTCAGTGATCAGTGACATTTTGATTATGTTTTGCAGCTTTTCAGTGAAGAACTGTGACGGGTGTTTGTGTGAATCTACTCACTGTCAGACAAGGGTCTTTTCCATATCCCAGGGAGTTGAGAGGTGGTTTGTTTAAACACATGTAGTCCTGTGGAAAGAAAACACCATTAATCTGCAGCTAAATGTTTTAATTTAATAAAAGATTATTAATGTTGATCTA
The DNA here is from genome assembly GCA_016801845.1 of Polydactylus sextarius. Classification (NCBI taxonomy): domain Eukaryota; kingdom Metazoa; phylum Chordata; class Actinopteri; family Polynemidae; genus Polydactylus; species Polydactylus sextarius. Next base: position 1,583,534 of record CM028931.1, on the reverse strand, counting down.
ATTTCCTCATCGGTTTCACTCACCAGCAGCTTTAACAGCAGCTCTGATAGAAGTTGATCTTGTCTGTTGTTTTGGACTTTGATGATCAGTTGGTAACGTTGTCACTGTGTCTTCAAACATTTCACAGTGAACATGTTCTCCATTGTTCTCCTTTACAACCTGATCCAACCGTGTTAACAGTTCTAGACGGTCCAGGTTCTTCAGGTTCAGGTTTCTGTTTCTACATTTTCTGATCAAGTATTTTAACTGTGAATGATGCTGATACTGTGCTGATGACAGAACCAGTGAATGATCAAATGATTGATCACTGAAGAGTTCCAGGACTCTGCAGAGTCTCAGTTTCTGTTCCTCAGTGAAGTCTTCAGACTGTAGAACCAGCAGGAACACATGAGGACCAGGATCAGAGAGTCTCACACAGGTTTTCATATGTTCTGTCACTTTGTGTTCAGAGATGTCAGGACGCAGCAGATCTGGAGTGTTGATCAAAACTATTTTTTTCTGTCCCAATTCTTCTTCCAGTGGTCGACTGATTGTTAAACACTGGTCTAGTTCTTTGTCAGTGTTAAAGGCATTAGTTCCCAGTATCAAGTTCCCCACATAAAACCTCTGAGACCAGTTGTTCCCCAGAAGAACAACCCTCAGCTCAGACACTGGAAAGAAAAAACAAACAGTTAAATTGACTGAGTGTACATTGTACACAAGAAAAAAATCAGCTCTGAAAAGATTTCTTTATCATCACTGCATGTTATGTCTTTGTCTCAGAAACTTGTTTTAAAATAATAATCAACATGTAACATTTAAATTAAAATCACAAAGTTCATAAAATCATTAAATTTATCAGTGAGTCTCTTGATCGTGTCTTTGAAACGTTCACAGTTGTCAGAACAAACCAAACATCGCTCCAGAGTTTCTCTTGTCGATCACTAAAATCTGATGTGCAGGAGGAAAATCAACAGGAAGCACCAGTATCAAACTCTGCTCAGAGCATCATGAAGGTTTAGGCCACTTTTACGTCTTAAACAGAGGCACAGAGGTCAGGTGTCATACAGTCAGACCACCTTCCTGCCTTAGTCTTTAGCTGTGTTTTAATTGATGTCAGTAGCAGGTCTAACTCAGCTTATTAAACTAACTTACCACTAATCAGTAACGTTACTTATTGTTAGCGTTAGCTATCAGTTGTTGGTCGTCACTTTGGTAACGTGTCCATTCATGTGATAACAGGATCTTTATTAATGTAACAAACATCTTGTCAGTTTTTAATCCGTCACCAACTTGATGGACATAAACGAGTCTGTAGACGCCATCTTTGTTTGTTGTCATTCGGTCGTCATGGAGACTTGTCTCATCGTCTTTACGTAGCAACAAGCGACGACTTGTGATGACGTGTAACAGTAGGAAATTAGTAGTGGTAGAGGTTTTCACTCCTCAACACACTTGATCCCTTTCAGCCTTTAAAGCGAACTCAGATCGATAACTGATATTGATAATCGATATTTTGGCCCATATGTGACTCAGACCCTTTTAAAGCGAGGTGGGTAGTTTTCACCCTGGTTTTATGACCTGGGTGAAAACTACCAACAATGTCAAACAGTGAAGGTCTGAGAGGTCTAGAGAAGCATGAGTGAACAGAAAGAGAACTGAGGCTCCAGTGGACCAGAAAGAGAACCCAGTCCTCTTTCACAATGTGAACACAAACACAACTGAGTCTGGTTCATTTCAAGGGAACCAAGCGTGAAAACGACCTAAGAGAAATGAGATTGACCCATAAGACTTGGTCACATGAGCAGTAGTAGTTAGCACTAGTGTTAGCAACACTTTACTATGAACCAAGTTAGCTAACACTAATGTTAGCTGCCTTCCTGTGTTATTATGACAACTACTAACTCAGCCTGATTGTAAAATACTCACGAAAACAACCTGTATTTGCAGGAATAACAGGAGGCAAATATTTATTTTACATTTGGTCTGAACACAGTCTTATACCTGACTACAAACACCAGAACTATCAGTGAATTTCTTACATATTAAAGTAAAACTCACTGTCAGGTCGTAGAAAGTCAAAGCTGTTGCTGCGTTTCCGAGGGGACACGTCTGTAGCTGTAAAGACAAACAGATGAACAATCAGTCATAAAAACTATAAATCAAAGTGTTTCTGTGAAGTTTCCTCACGTTGGTAAATACACAACAAGATGAACATGTCACTGAAATATTGTTTAATGAAAATAAACATTGTAACCAAGGAGAAATTAATTTACATTTGTAGTAACTTTGTATCAACATTTAACACTGAAAACTTCAGACTATTAAAGTCAAACTCACCTGTTGCTTCACTCGTCATAATGTCGCTTTACTGGAAACTTCTGACACTAAATCATCTGGAGACAAACTGTTAAAAGTAGAGAAATAAAAGTTACTATGTGACAGATCCAGTCACAGAGGTTATAACAACACATACAGGCGACATTCAGTCCTGCTCACTGAGGGAACTGTTGGGTTTTTCTCCACAATATTGTAAAGAGCCTTTAAATTGATGTAATTTGTGGAAAAATAATGAAAAAACTAAATTAAACTGAATTTAATCACAGACTCTGTCACGTCCATCTACTCTGCAGTGACTCCAACCGTTCTCCTCTTCCTCTTCCACGCTCTGTCAGATTAAACTATCACATCCACATCTTATCAACTAGTTACAACCTGTTTTGATCTGCTGCTTATTTTGACTTTACTACTTTGACTTTAGCCCGTTCCCTAACAGCCTGTTGACGACTTCTTTTTTGAGCTGTAACAGTGAAACCCGGACCATCACTAACTAAAATTTTACAATGTATTTTCATTCAGAGAAGCAGTGACATGAATGTATCAGGGAGAGAACGGAGAAGAGCTGCGGATCTAATGAGGAAATAATTCAGATGCTGCGACTAACACGTATTTGAAACCCACTAAGGCACGTAGAGTAACGGATGTGGCGCGCGCACACGCCCACACACACACACACTGACACAAATAAATTATTTCATTTTTTTCAGCGCCGATGGTTTAATATATATATATATATATATATATATATATATATATATATGATTTCAGTAACAATATTATATTGACATCAAACCTCTAAATGAAGTGAAGTTCTTTGTTCGTACGCGCTTGTACCACGTTGAACAACCAACAATGACGCACTCACCCGACGATGATAAATGATCAATTTCCAGTCGATGTTCAATGATCAACGAGACCCATCGATCTGTCGCCTCACACACAGACGGTGTTAACGGAATCTGTTGGTGTTTTACCGACGTTTGACTCCAACTTCACTACCGTTAAACTTTTTTTCATAAGTGAAAATAATCTCCGCTCCGATGAAACCCGTTTGTCTCATGATCAGTTTGAAACGACAGTTCCTCATTTAAGCTCCGGAAGTCAACACACCAGTCTGTAGCGTGTGTGAACGTGAGTCTGAACCACAGAGAAACAGCTTGTTACAGTGTGTTAATAATAAACAATCATATGAACAATAACTAAATAAGACTCATTTGAAATTCTCACTATTGTCATGTTGTTCTGTTCTGTGATAATGATTAATGATTTATAGTTCGGTAACACAAGTTTCATCACATCAACATGTTAAAAAAAGAACTGAAATAACTTTAAGTTACATTAAGACAGGATTTTAGAAAACTTTCACTCAGCGCCCACAAGTCCTTTAGGTGCCCGAGTCCCCATCAAAACCTCGATAAAATGGTAGAGAAAGTCTGCCACAAACATTAGATAAATAAAAATACCATCGCAGTAATAAAACCGACCCGTGCAGCAACTCCTAACATTTTAATAATTATACTACAGAAACGTCTTCTGTGTCTTTTGTGATGCAGCTCCGCCAGAATCACCAGATCTCACCAAATTCACGCACAATCACGTGATATAGCTGGATGTAGTTTCTACAAACTGGATGAACGTCTGAAAACCTCGACTTCAGGTCTGATTCCGCCCATTGTGACGTCATTAAGGTGTAGTGCCGGTAAATATGATCCCCGTGGCAGTGACGGAACCGGTGGAAACACTAACATCGACTAGAACTAAAACGTAGGATTGAAATGTGTCGTTTTGGAGCAGAGACGATATGAACACGCATCCAATGGAAATCAGGAGAGAGATGAACGAACAGGACTGTAATAGTTTCACATTGGGGAAAAACAAACAAACAAATTAGTGGCCAGTAGGCCTATTGGTTAATATATAAAATTATTTTAATTATCCGTCATTCTGATTGTAATTATGATTTTTTGGTGATATTTTTTATTATTCTGATTTTTTGTGCCCTACGCACAGTGCGTGTGTGTTCGCGATGGATCATATTTACCTGCACTATCCATCTTGAAAACGTCATAGTTTTCTATTGATTGATCGATTGGTGGTGAACTAGACCCTGGCTCATGTTAGTCTGGACCGTCACTTTATGTTGCTATTGCCAGTTTTCTCTGCTTGTATTCTGACGTCAAAGCGCTTTTAATTGTTACTGTTTTAGTTGTTACTATTTTAGTCGTTACTTCTTTTTTGAGCTGTAACAGTGAAACCCGGACCATCACTAACTAAAATTTTACAATGTATTTTCATTCAGAGAAGCAGTGACATGAATGTATCAGGGAGAGAACGGAGAAGAGCTGCGGATCTAATGAGGAAATAATTCAGATGCTGCGACTAACACGTATTTGAAACCCACTAAGGCACGTAGAGTAACGGATGTGGCGCGCGCACACACACACACACTGACGCAGGCAAATAAATTATTTCATTTTTTCAGCGCCGATGGTTTAATATATATATATATATATATATATATATATATGATTTCAGTAACAATATTATATTGACATCAAACCTCTAAATGAAGTGAAGTTCTTTGTTCGTACGCGCTTGTACCACGTTGAACAACCAACAATGACGCACTCACCCGACGATGATAAATGATCAATTTCCAGTCGATGTTCAATGATCAACGAGACCCATCGATCTGTCGCCTCACACACAGACGGTGTTAACGGAATCTGTTGGTGTTTTACCGACGTTTGACTCCAACTTCACTACCGTTAAACTTTTTTTCATAAGTGAAAATAATCTCCGCTCCGATGAAATGAGTTGATCGCACCATCAGTTTGAAACGACAGTTCCTCATTTCCAGGAAGTCAACACACCAGTCTGTAGTCTGATGAGTCAGTTACATCGACTCTTTCCTCTATTTTCTCCACGTTGTTATCGAGTCTTTACTGTATTTCTGTCTGAACTCACCCTCTTTAAATTCATCTCCAACAATAGTCGGTTGATTTTATTCATAATTAAGTGACTTTTCTTAGTTTTTCATTTAAAAGTTTCTATATAATGAATTCAACAGACAAACGTGATGAAAGTGGAGCCTCTAGTGGCCAAAGAGAGCAACAGCACAGAGATAAAAGTGAACTAGTGAATAAAAGTGAACTCGATTAAAGCTCTAGTTGTTAATATCTTTGATCATATCTGCAAATGTTTGACTTCTGGTTGATTATTTACTCGTTCTTTCTTCTCCTTCCTCCCTACGAGGCTCCTCAAACAAAGACGACAAACATACACAGACTTGAGAGGCTTGTTTTTACCCAAAATCTGCCAGAAATACCAAGAATTTGAAATCATCCCAGACAAAGCAGCGTTACAATACGTCCTGGGAGAGAAAAGTGAAAGCACCATGACAACAGCACAACCAGTATGTGGCGTAATGTTCCTTTTGTTTGGTGATAATGTGGTTGGGGTGTTTTGAGGCAGGGGAGGGTGGTGGTGGTGGTGGTGGTGGTGGTGGTGGTGGTCAACCTCAGGACACTTTACTCTCTATGTTCTTCTCTTGGCTTTGCAGGACCTGGTGGTGGAATGAGCTGGGGTCACTAGTCACTAACGAGATGGGAACTGGACCAGTTCAGCTCTGGATGTGTTATCTGATGTTTTTCTCTGGACTTTGACTTTGTTTTTACAAAATTCAGCGTGGAAGGTTTCACTCTGATGCTTGTTCCAGTTAGAAAGTTTGTCAGTAGACGTCATATTTCACTACCGGACGGTTCAACTGGTTACATTACTAGTTACAGACTGGAACTGGAACATTAATTTTAGTCAGATTGTAAAAAAGGCTCTTGTTGCTTTTTCTCTCAGCTCGTTTGTAGCTGCGTTGATGTTCCCTGTAGCGTTAATTTAATTCAGGTGTGTGTATGTGTTTGGATGCTCTATGGTGGTTGGGACCAGCATGAAAACCTTCTGCCACCTGGATCAGCTCAGTCCTACCTTGACCTGAAGTCTGGACGCTGGGTCTCCAGACCAAGTTCTTTAGAAAAGTCAAGGAAGTGATGGTGTCACTAAAGAGAGAAGAAACTGTTGATTTATCTTTGGAAAGTGACAGGTAATAAGGCGACACAATGATCGTAAAAGGCCGTAAAACAAAAACAGATTCAGACACCGTTACCTCATTCTAACGAGCTTCTGTTGACTAACGTAGGTCGTGTTTAATCTTTACAGAAGGTCAGAGAAAAGCCAAGTACCTGACAGCTGCTGGATGTGGTCATGGGTAGAACGAGCCTCTCGTGGTCCGAGCGTCCGGAGCCGGTTTTAGTTTTAAGTCACTGCTGCTGTTGGACGGTGAATAGAAAGACACCAGAGAGACGCTAAACAACAAAAGACACGTCCAGGTCCTTCAACACGACGACACGCACGGAAAATAACCAGTTAAACAACTTTACACACAAGGACGTTCATGATGCTGATGTGAATCGTTGAGGTTGGACTCAACTTATAGAAAATACAAACCATTCGCTGAGTCTTTTTAACCCTTTAATCAAATCACAGGACTTGACACCTTGTTTAATCAATTAACAGTTAGAAGTGAGTGATTGTTTACATGTAAATAAAATATGGAAAATCACAAGAGTAAACACAGTTTTCTAACATCACAGTAACTACATCTGAAGTAAAGACAAAACCATCAGTAAAACAACTTGAAGTAACTTAGAAACTGCTCAAACAAAGACAATATGACTATTATATTAATTATTAATTATAACTGATCAACTGATTAATTAGACCATGAGATGACTCTCTCTCTATTTACAAAGGAAACATGTTGTTTAGAGCTGGAAATGTTGAAACCTGATTCAGTTGATTAAATCAGAATCAGATGTGTTGAAAAGATCCAGCAGTGAGAAACATCTTCACAGGATGGTACATTTCTTTTTGTATTTCTCCTTCAGTTCATTCATTTCTTCTTGTTGCTTCTTCTTCAACTCCTCCAGCTCTTTCATCTTATCTTCTTTGTCCTTCATTTCATTTTTCAGACATTTTTCTTTGTGGCTCGTCATTCTGTTTAACAGATCATATTCTTTACCATGTCTCTCCTCTGTCTCTCATGTCTTTGCTTCAGGTCCATTATTTCCTCCATGTGTTTTTCTACCAAAGCTGTGAAGTCTCTGGTGTATTTCTGTCTGAACTCGTTGAACTCTTCAGCTTGTTTTCTGGTCTTGTCTTCAAGTTCATTTCCCACAGTAGTTTCTTATATTTTTTCTCCAAATATCTTCTCTACTTTATGTTCTCGTCTCCTTTTTCCTTCATATCTTAGTTTTTCCTCCTCGTATTGTTTATGTTTTTCTTCCTCCTCCAGTCGTCTCTGTTCATTTTCTTCATGTCGTCTTTTCCACCAGTCTTGTCGTTCTTTCTCCCAGGCCTCTCGTCTTTTATTCATCTCTTTTATACTTTGCTCCAGTTCCTTGTTCATTTTTTCTTTTTCTTCTAATTCAGTCTTGATTTTTTTCTCCAAAGCTTCTTTTTCTTGATTCCACTCCAGTCTTTGTCTTTCTTCCTCCTGTCTCCTCTTCCTGTCTTCTTCCTCTCTGGTTTCTTCTTCTCTCTTTCTCTCTTCATGTTCCTTCTTGATGTTTTCTTCCATTTCCTTCAGTTTCTGTTCTCTCACTTTTCTCTCCTTTTTAATTTCTTCTAACTTTCTCTCCATTTCTTTTTTTTCTTCCTCATGTTTTCTGTGGACATGAATCATCATTAATAAGCAGTTTAATGTTCAAACTTAAGAAAAGAGGATTAATGTGAATTAAATTTTCATTTCAACAGTTTCACTCACCAGCAGGTTTAACAGCAGCTCTGATAGAGGTTGATCTTCTCTGTTGTTTTGGACTTTGATGATCAGTTGGTAACGTTGTCACTGTGTCTTCAAACATTTCACAGTGAACATGTTCTCCATTGTTCTCCTTTACAACCTGACCCAACCGTGTTAACAGTTCTGGACGGTTCAGGTTCTTCAGGTTCAAGAGTCTGTTTCTACATTTTTTAAACAAGTCTTTTGACTGTGGATGATGCTGATACTGTGCTGATGTCAGAACCAGTGAATGATCAAATGATTGATCACTGAAGAGTTCCAGGACTCTGCAGAGTCTCAGTTTGAGTTCCTCAGTGAAGTCTTCAGACTGTAGAACCAGCAGGAACACATGAGGACCAGGATCAGAGAGTCTCACACAGGTTTTCACATGTTCTGTCACTTTGTGTTCAGAGATGTCAGGATGCAGCAGATCTGGAGTGTTGATGACAACTAGTCCTTTCTCATTGTATTGACCTGTGAGTCTCACACACTGGTCTGGTTCTTCCTTAGTGCTGAACTCAGTCGTTCCCAGTACCAAGTTCCCCACTGAACTCCTCTGAGACCAGATGTTCCCCAGAAGAACAACCCTCAGCTCAGACACTGAAAAGAACAAACAAATGGTCAAATCAACTGAGTGTACATTTAGGTCAAAGGACACATTCAGCTCAGAGGAACTGTAGACTCTTCCTTTGAAAAGATTTCTTTGTCATCACTGTTGTGTGATTTTGAAGTCAAGTTTAAGTCTTTATCTCTTTTTAAAACCATTTTAAAATGATAATCAACTTGTAAGATTTTAATCACAATCATAAAGTTGTAATTCTCCAGTGCGCCGCTTACTGCGAGTGCAATGTTTCAGCACCAACTACAGTCAATGGTAATGTACTGAGCTAACAGGAAGCACCAGTATCAAACTCTGCTCAGAGCATCATGAAGGTTTAGGCCACTTTTACGTCTTAAACAGAGGCACAGAGGTCAGGTGTCATACAGTCAGACCACCTTCCTGCCTTAGTCTTTAGCTGCATATGTCTCTATATATAGTCTCATTTCAATGTTCCTTCAAATGCAGCTAACAAATCTAGGTTTTGTCTCCCGAGCTGCAAAGCCTATAACAGTTGGATCCTTCACAGCCCAATCTATCCCAGGATTCATTGCAGCACAAGTGATGTTTGTGACGTGACCATACAGTTAAAACCATGTCCCTTAGCTCCTCCCCCTCTCTGTTACTCGTTGACATCAGTAGCAGGTGTGTCTGTCTGGATAGATAAAGGGTGATGGGTCACAACCTCCAGACGAAGCTAATCCAGGACCACACTTCAAACAAAGGGGAATGAGACATTTCCCAGCATGCATCAGGACAAGGATGCAGTAGTCAAAAAAAGTTAGCAATTTAATTAATAAACTAATTAATAAATTTAACTTATTAAGCTAACTTATTGCTAACCGCTAATCAATAATGTTCGTTAACGTTAGCTTTAGCTAGCAATTGCTTGTTGTCTCTTTGTTAATGTGTCCACTCACGTGATAACAGGATCTTTATTAACGTAACAAACATCTTAATTTTTTAACATTTTAATCGAGTCTGTAGACGCCATCTTTGTTTGTTTGTTGTCATTCTGTCGTCATGGAGACTTTAGAGCCACGACCAACGATATCTCTACGTTTCTCCTACGATGGTCGTCTTTCATCTGGGACAGCCCAAAATTGCACAGTGTATAGCGGCCATAAGACTTGGTCACATGAGCAGTAGTAGTTAGCACTAGTGTTAGCAACACTTTACTATGAACCAAGTTAGCTAACACTAATGTTAGCTGCCTTCCTGTGTCATTATGACAACTACTAACTCAGCCTGCTTTCAGGAATGAGGACTTCCATCGACTGATTGTAAAATACTCACGAAAACAGTTCAACATTCATATTTGCAGGAATAACAAGATGTAAATATTTAATTTATATTTGGTCTTAACACAGTCTTACACCTGCCTATTGTAACGTGGAGTTGGTGGAAAGCCTAGCCGCAAATGTTAGCTTCAGCATAGGGGATATCTTCGGAGTGGGTAAAACAGTGAGGCAGGAGTTTGACATGACAAGGTAAAATAATAAGAAGTGCCACCTTGTGGCGTTAACTGGTAGTGTTCTATGTAATACTCTGGCTGTTACACTATGAACACCAGAACCATTAATGAATTTCTTAGATTATATTATATTAGATTAAAGTAAAACTCACTGTCAGGTGGAAGAAAGTCAAGGCTGCTGCTGCGTTTCAGTGGGGACACGTCTGTATCTGTAAAGACAAACAGATGAACAATCAGTCATAAAAACTATAAATCAAAGTGTTTCTGTGAAGTTTCCTCATGTTGGTTAATACACAACAAGATGAACATGTCACTGAAATATTGTTTAAATGTTCACCTGTTCATTACTTCACTGTGTCATTTACATTTGTAGTTTAACTTTGTATCAACATTTAACACTGAAAACTTCAGACTATTAAAGTCAAACTCACCTGTTGCTTCACTCGTCATAATGTCGCTTTACTGGAAACTTCTGACACTAAATCATCTGGAGACAAACTGTTAAAAGTAGAGAAATAAAAAGTTAGTCTACTATCTGACTGAGGTTATAACTACTACAGGGGACAGTCGGTACTAGATTCATTTACTGTCTTGTCATTAAGTACAACACAATATTATAAAGTTTACTCTGATTAATTATTCTGTACAAAACAAAATGAATCAGTACAATGTTGAATTTAATCACAGACTCTGTCACGTCCATCTACTCTGCAGTGACTCCAACCGTTCTCCTCTTCCTCTTCCACGCTCTGTCAGATTAAACTATCACATCCAGATTTTATCAACTTGTTACCAGTAAAAACCTGTTTAGCCTGTTTTGATCTGCTGCTTATTTTTAGACTTTGACTTTCGCCCGTTCCCTAACAGCCTGTTGACGACTGCTGCTCACTGTTGTTTATCTTCAGCTTTTATTTGCAAAACTTTAATGAAACTGAGCTTTTGTCTTTGTCACTGAGTCGTGCCATAATTTCATCTTTCCACCTCTGAGCTGTGCTATTTGTAGCACACTCACTTGGTTACAGTAAGAAAAATGAAAAATGGGTGTGGTAACACACACACACACACACACAAATAAGTTAATGTCCATGGTAAAAATATGATAAAATATTCAGTTGAGGTAATTTACTGTGATTTTTTTTTTTTTTTTACAGATCAGTAACTCTCTGTGTCTGATGTTTTGTGACGGTTCTTCCCGGATCTGGTTCACCGTCTGAAATTTACAGTTTTACAGTAAAGACAAATTTAACAGAAGTTTTCTAGATGAAATAAAGACTAAAAACTTTGTATTGTAGAATTTTCAACACTATTTTCTTATTATGTTCATTTCCTTGTTGTTTTCTGTGTCTTTGCATATTTTCATTTAACATTATCAGAGTTATTATTTTATAAAAATAAGTATTTTGTAGTAAAAACTGGATCGAAATGTTCAAAGAGCGTGGTTAAGTAATGATCAGAGGGCTGATTATGACATCAATTTATTTCAAAATTATACAGTAGAAATGACTGAAATTTATTTTGTTAAAGAATCCAGTGGAAATATCAGCAATCCTATAAAGGAAACATCAGTTATGTTTACAGCATTTATTTTGACCCGTGTCAGCGTCTGTATTGTAAATATACTAATAGATGCACAAAGAAGTTCATGTGGCAGCTGGTTTGACTGCACACTTGGTCCCTTTCAGCCTTTAAAGCGAACTCAGATTTTTGGACCATAGACGCCTACAAACAACAAAACTCTCAGTGCATTTTTTAGGTATTGAACTAAAACTCACTGCAGGTGGAGGAAGTTCATAGCTCCAGCTGTGCTTCAGTGTGGACACATCTGTAGCTGTAAAGAGAGAGGCACGGTAGTCATTAAAACTACCAATGATGAGGTTTCTGTGAAGTCTCCTTATGTTATGTGTCATGTAAAATGAACCCGTCACTGAAATAATATCTGAAATGTAAGTAAATGGTAAAGGTTCCTCCAAGTAATGGTCCCTCCAAGAAACGAGATACGCAAACCGCTCCACCTTGCTGTGGTGGTGGGGTTTGCGTACCCTAGTGACCCTATGAGCTGTGTTGTTGGAGGTTTTAGCCCCTGGTAGGGTCTCCTAAGGCAAACTGTCCCTAGGTGAAGGGTCGGACTTAGAATGGTTCACACCCCCCTGATGATGAAGAAAACAAGGACACAGAGTTCCCTTCTGGAGGGTCACCAGAGCCCTTCCTTGGAGACAGGCTGGGTGTGGAGCGAGTGCCTGGTGGCTGGGTCTTTACCCGTGTGGTCCTGCCAAGCAAAGCCTGAAACAGGGACATGGGACCAAATCCTGGTGGGCCCACCACCCCACTGGGGAAACCACCAGGATCCAGTGCCATGTGGATTGGGTGGCAGACAAAAGCAGGGCCCTTGGTGGTCCAATCCTCGGTCACAGAAGCTAACTCTAGGGGCAGGAGTGTGCGAGAGGTGGAAATGCCTCTGGCTCTGGAACCAAACTCCTTGAGAGAGGATGGACCCTCCACTATACTGGAGTTGCGTTGGGTGAAAGACGAAGGGCAGTTGTGGGCATATTAATTGCTGCGTGGTGACTTGGATCAGGTGGTGGGGGATACCGGCCAGACTTGGCAGAACCAGACAAACATGACAAACATGAGTGTCTGTTGGGAATGGCTGGCAGAGGAATCAGATGGATCTTTAACTCCCAGCTCCGCATCCTGGGAGGTCTGGGGGAGATGGAGGCTCAATCGTCTATGTTCTACGGGACCATTGCTGAGGCTGCGGTGCTGAGCGACAGTCGCAAAGCATCTGGTGCTGGTCATGGTAGGGCAGAGGCAGAGAGGACGGGCACTGGCAGGCTGCTTATCGCTTGACCTGCCAGTAACCGTCTTCTGCCTCAGGAGCCCCACCAACCAACTAGGTCCTGTAGGCCTCCTGTAGGACACCGCTGGTGTCCACCAAGCAGTATGGGGATTGCTGCCAGCACCAGCCACCTTGCGACTGTAACTCCGTACCTCAGCAATGGCCCTGCACAACAGAAACAATTCAGACTTCATGTCACCAGTAGTGAGGAATGCTGCCAGCCTGAAGTAGGAGTCCTACAGGACCTAACTGACTTGTGGGACTCCTGAGGCAGAGGACGGGTACCGACAGGCCTCTTACCGTTTGACCTTCCGGTACCTGTCTTCTGCCTCCGGCAAACCGCCCAGTGTCTCAGGGGTGTTAGGGTCTCGTCTTCCACACTTCTTACTGTGGATGTGAACCTGCTGAACGCAACTGAGAAAGTAGAAATTAGAAAGTAGTAGATGATGAAAAGAATACTTTGACGATTTCCTCAATGCCACCAACACAGTTGGGCAGAGGGTGTCGGGTTTGGTGGCCTCAGAAGTCTCTCCGGGTCGGAGTGGGAACTGCCCCAAGTGGAGGAGTTCAAGTATCTCAGGATCTTGTTCATGAGTGATGGGAAATCAGAGCGGGAGATGGACAGATTGGGGAAGTATCTGCAGTAATGCGGACACTGCTCTGGTCTGGTTTGGTGAAGAGGGAGCTGAGCCGTAAGGAGAAGCTGGTCCACTACATTCTGACCCTCAGTTATGGTCATGAGCTGTGGGTAGCGACCAAAAGAACAAAAACACCGATACAAGTGGCAGAAATGAGCTTCCTCCGTGGGGTGGTCGGGTTCAACATTAAATTCTTTTATCTCATGTGATGTGTGCACAATGACTGGACTTCTATATTTTTTTTTAGTAAAATAAAGATGTAACTGGACTCACCGGGTGCTGCAGTTACCATGTTGTCCCACAGCTTGACACATCAACCATTAATTCATCTGAAGACCTACTGCTCCTGCTGTAAAAAGCATAAAGAGGGTGGAGAAAATGCGGAGGGAAGAATGTCAATCATCAACATTTCTGTGGTGACTTGGTCAGAGTCCAAGTGTCAGATTCAACTGGTTTAATTCACATTTTAATTAATCTGTTTTCACTGAAACAACTCAGTCAGACTCAAAGACCAAACCGTTCATTCCTCATGTTACTGTCACGGTTCATCAGTCACTGTTGTAGCTCACCTTCACCTTGTTTTCTTTCAGCAGCAGTGGCGCCACCTGGTGGAGTACCTGAGTACTGCAGCCTCCTGTTTGTCCCGGTGATGAGAACGGTGAAAACATGCCAATGAGTCAGTCGTTTGCAGGTCGAAAACACATTTCCTATCATTTTCTCTGCCAAAGGAACTTTCAGATTTGTTGTCACGAGATTACTAATTTAACCTGCGTAGACCCAGGAAGGGAACCGGACCCGTTTGAAATCCTTGAAGACGTTTCACAGGCAAGAGTTGAAACTGCATTTTGTAAAATCAAAACACCAAATATACATTCGACTTTTAAGGCATTTAGATAATAACCAATGAAAAAATGAAGATGACATCTTGTTATTCATGAGTAAAAACTTCATTCTTATACAATAATGAAATCATGTGAAAAGTAGAAGTATTTCTTATCTTTAAAAAAAAGCAACATCACATTCACAAAACTGTAGAAAATAGAAAAGTATTAATAAAAACAAAACATCATATATAGAATCGTTATAGAAGAAGTGAGAGCTAATGTTGGACAAACACAATGTGGTTGGACAGTGGGTCGTATTTGGACCATCAACGTTTCTGAAGATGATTTCAGACACTTTCTTTGACGATGTCGACTAAAATCTATCTGACGGCAGTAGTCAACAAAACAATAACAAAAGTGAAACAAAACCAACACACTGATACACAAACTGGTCAAATCATTAGATCATAAACAAGAAACGTCTCTGAAGGATAAAACATGGTCAGAAATATGACGATGTGTCACAGGAATGAACACCATCCCTCTGGGAGCAGAAGTTTTTCTTTCAGGTCATTCATTTCTTCCTTGTGTTTTTTCTCCAATTCTTCTATTTCTTCCTGACTCTCTTCATCTTGGTTCTTCAGTTGCTCTTTCAGTTTATTGATCTCTTCTTTATGTTTTTTCTCCAACTCGTCCATTTTTTCCTTCTGTTTTTTGTCGTTTTCCTTTAGAATTTTCTCCTTCAATTCATTCATTTCTTCCTCATGTTGTTTCTTTAATTCATTCATTTTTCCCTCCGAGTTTGTTTGTATTGAATCATGAGGTTTTGTTTCAACCCATGAATTTCTTTCTGGTGTTTGGAGAACAACTCCTTCTCTTCAATCCTCTGATCTTCTTTGTTTAAGTTTGCACGTTTCTTCTCC
The DNA here is from genome assembly GCA_016801845.1 of Polydactylus sextarius. Classification (NCBI taxonomy): domain Eukaryota; kingdom Metazoa; phylum Chordata; class Actinopteri; family Polynemidae; genus Polydactylus; species Polydactylus sextarius. Next base: position 1,568,089 of record CM028931.1, on the reverse strand, counting down.
AAAACCTCTTTTTTTTGTTTCTCCTTTAAATCATTTAATTCTTCCTTTTCTTTTTTCTCATGTTGAATTTTAAGATCCTTTTCTAGATCATTCATCTGTTTTCTATGTTTTTTATTCAGTTCCATCACTTCATTCTTATATTCTTTCTTTTGGGTCAAAAGCAGCAGAATCATATCAGTCATTTCTCCTTTTTGTTTGTTCTGCAGTTTGTCCAGTTTGTCCATTTCCTTTTTCAACTCTTTTTCTTTGTGAGTTGAAAGCTCCTCTAAGTTCTTATATTGATTCTCTTTCTCCTTCATGTTTTCTTCATTCTGCTGCTTCAGATCCATCACTTCCTTCATGTGTTTATCAATCAGAGCTGCAAAGTCTCTCTCCTTTTTCTCTCTGAACTCGTTGAACTCTTCAGCTTGTTTTCTGGCCTCGTCTTCATGAGTCTTCTTCATTTCCTCCATTTCTGTCTTATATTTTTCCTCCAACTCTTTTCTCTTCTCCTCCTGTTTTCGTCTCTTTCTTTTCTTTCTTTTTCATATCGTTGTTTTTCCTGCTCATATTCTTCTTGTAGTTTTTTATGTTTTTCTTCCTCCTTCTGTCGTCTCTGTTCATTTTCTTCATGTCGTCTTTTCCACCAGTCTTGTCGTTCTTTCTCCCAGGCCTCTTGTCTTTTGTTCATCTCTTTTATACTTTGCCCCAGTTTCTGGTCAATTTTTTCTTTTTCTTCTGATTCAGTCTTGATTTTTTTCTCCAAAGCTTCTTTTTCTTGTTCCCACTCCAGTCTTTGTCTTTCTTCCTCCTGTCTCCTCTTCCTGTCTTCTTCCTCTCTGGTTTCTTCTTCTCTCTTTCTCTCTTCACGTTCCTTCTTGATGTTTTCTTCCATTTTCTTCAGTTTCTTTTCTCTCAGTTTTCTCTCCTTTTTAATTTCTTCTAACTTTCTCTCCATTTCTTTTTTTTTCTTCCTCATGTTTTCTTTCTAGTTCTTCTCTTTCTCTCTTCATTTTTTCTTCTTTCTCCTTCAGGTTCTTCTTCATTTCTTTCTTTACCGCTGCCTCAGCCTCCTGCAGCAGATCATTAGTGAAGCAGCTGCCTCCATTTTCCTTCACCATGGTGTCCATCTTTTTCATCAGTTCACTGACTTGTGTGTGGTTTTGTTCATCAAGGTTATTAAACACATGGTATCTTCCTCCACAGTCAGAGATCAGCTTCTTCAAGGAATCATCACATTTCTTATCAATAAACTCTTCAACAGACATGTTGTTTAGTTCCAGTGAATCTCCTCCTGTGAGAAGAACGATGGTGAATTTCTCTGAATTCTTCCCGAAGGCTTCTTTAATGAGTTTCAGTGTTTCCTTCTCCTCTGGTGTGAATCTGCCGATCTGTATCACCAACAGGAAGACATGTGGTCCTGGAGCCAGAAGACTGACACATTTCACCATCTCTTCATTAATCTCATCATGAGACAAAGTGGAGTCAAACAGACCAGGAGTGTCGACCACAACCACATGACGACCGTCAACTTCACCCTTTGCTTTCTGACACCATCTGGTGACTGATTTTTCAGCAAAACAAGCTTTGAACTTATTTACTCCCAGAATAGTGTTTCCTGAAGAACTCTTTCCACAGCCAGTCTTCCCGATCAGAACAATCCTGAGACTCTCTGGACTCTGCGTCTCTTCACCTGCAACATTAAAACAGCTGGAGTTACCAACAGGTTCACACATTTCTACTGAATGAACACAAGACTGAAATGTAGAAAATGGTTTAATACATAAAACATATTAACAAGTACTTACATGTGATCTTGTTCTTGTTCAGTTCACTCTCTTGTTGAATGATCTTTTCTATTTGAACATGTACAAATGTCTCTGTTGTGTAGCCACATGGTTTGTTGATGTGTCTCATCTTCTCCACAGTTTCCAACAGTTCAGGGATCTGCTGTTTGTCCTTGATGTTGAGAACAACAGATCTTCCTCCACAGCTCTGAGAGATCCTCTGGACGTCTGAGTTTCCTTTGACAAAGTTAACAACAGCTGGATGTTTAGGATCTGACTCCACAGTGAACAGGATCATGGTGAAGTCATTGACTCTAGAGCTGAACGTCTTCTGGATGGTCTCTAACTCCACCTTGTCTTCATCAGTGAGGGAACCCACAGGTAGGACCAGGATGAAGGCGTTGACGCCCTCAGGATCACAGAGGGAGATACACCTGAACCATTCCTTCATCACTTCCTCCTGAGGTTTTCCAGACAAGGCAGGCAGCTCCACCAGGGAAACCCAACGTCCACACACCTCTCCCTGATGTTTAACACACTCTGATGAGCTGGAGACTGAATGAAGCTCTGTCTGACCTAAAATGGCCTCGGCTGCTGAAGTCTTCTCTGCTGCTCTGCTCCCACACAGGACCAGGTTTAAAGATGGTTTGATGTTTTCAGATTTTGATTTCATGGTCCCGTCAGTGAAGGTGAGGAAGGTCCTTGTGTTTTCATGCACAGTGTCCTCAACCATCTGCATTAACAGGCTGTGGTCACTCTTATATATGTTGTAGTGTCTTCCACCACATTCCTGAACGAGCTTGTTCACAGAGACACTTGTCTCCTCCCACTGATGATAGTATGTGCTGACGACCATTGAGAATCTAAAAGCATCTTCACCAAACAAACTGAGGATGAACTTCAGTGTTTGTCTGTTCTCTTCAGTGAAATCAGAAGGTTTCACCAACAGCAGCAGAACATTTGGTCCTGGAGAACAGAGACTCACACAACTCTTCACCTCTCTTCTCACTCCTTCTACAGACAAACTGAACATGTCTGGAGTTTTCACCACTGTTAATGGTTTTCCTCTCCACTCTCCACAGACGGCCTCACACTGTTGAATCGGACAAAATTTCTGAAAATTGAAATATTTTTTCTTTATGATGAAGTTACAGAGGTTCGTCATTTCTTCCTCACTTTTCCCAAACAACACAATCCTGAGTCCATGATCTGAAAGACAAAAAGAAATAAAAAAAAAAAAATCACCACATCCTCCGCACATTTATCACCTTCAGTCGGACAAACATTCAGGAAAATCAATGTGAAATTTACTTTGAAATGAGGGATGTGATCAGATATCCTGGTTCTGAATTGGTAAAATAAAACATCAACTTGAATTTATGAAACTCTGTAACTGATTTATCCCTGTTAACATCCATAGCTGATCATTTTTAGGAATCTTCAGGATGAAAGACATGCGTCAGTGTCAGTTACATACGTCATGGGAAGGTCCACCACGTTGGTACGTTTGTTGTTGATCACATGCTGTGAAATAACTGGATTACATAAAACCATGGAGCAACACCTTCTCAGACAACTCAGGGTGTTTTCACACTTGCTCCCTTTAAATGAATCCGATTCAGTCCTGAAAACTGGACCAACAGAAAACAGGCAGTTGTGTTTGTGTTCACATTGTCAAAGAGGACTGGGTTCTCTTCACAAAAATGTGCAAAAAAAAAAAAAAAAAAAAAAGCAAAGTGGACCCACAGCGCTTTGTGTACACACTGTGCAGTTTAGGTGAACTGAACCCTGGACTTGAAGTTAACTGAGACCACTTCCCAAACTGGTCTCAGCTCAGTTTGCTTTAAAGGGATCTGAGTGTGTTAAGAGTTAAGTTTACATATGGGACAAAAATGCTCAGTTTTCAATCAGAGTTCGCTTTAAAGGCTGAAAGAGACCAAGTGTGAAAACACCCTTTGATACCAAACAGAACCAGAGCCACGTTCTACTTGTTGTAGGGGTAGAGCGCTGCACCAAACATAGTTGTTCTGGCTGATCCAATATCGTTAAAATTCACTGAAAAATATTTCTTATTTTTAAAGACGTTAGCTTAGAGATCTAATTACACTGTTGCCAGGGTGTTTTTCTGTACCTACCAACAGGTCCTGGTAGTTCCTTGTCAGATAGATCACAGACCATATGTTCTCCATCGTTCTCCTTCACGAGTTGACACAAACGAGTGAACAGCTGCTGAAGATCAAGGTTCTTCTGCCTCAGACTTCTGTATCTGCACATTTTGATCATGTGTTTTAACGGTGGATGTTGCTCGTACTTTTCTACAAAACCTGAAGGTTTCTCAGTAGGTGTTGATATCAGAACCAGCGAGTGTTCAAATGACCCTTCGCCAAAGTTTTCTAGGACTGTTTGCAGTCTTAGTTTCTGTTCCTCAGTGAAGTCTTCAGGCTGTAGAACCAGCAGGAACACATGAGGACCAGGATCAGAGAGTCTCACACAGTTTTCTATCAACTCTGTCAACTTCTCTTCAGAGACATTGGGATGAAGCAGATCTGGAGTGTTGATGACAACTGTTTCTTTCCATATGCATCGTCCACTGACTCTCTGACAGCAGTCTGGTGCTTTTGAAGATGTGAACACAGTCGTTCCCAGTATGAAGTTCCCCACTGACCTCCTCTGAGACCAGCTGTTCCCCAGAAGAACAACCCTCAGCTCAGACACTGAAATATCAACACAAAGAGACGAAGACGCAAACATCAGCTAAGATCATTTTGACATGATGGTCATGTGATAAAACGCTTCATCACTGTGAATCATAACGTACGTTTCTTTTCTTTTTAACCTCCTCGGTTGCTAGTGGAGCTGCTAGTCAGTAAATGCATTGAAACACAAAAATTTGGTGCTAAGTAGTGTAAATAAAGTGCACTATAACATGAATACAGTCATTTCAGACACAGTCTCGGTGAATCAGAGTGAGATATAAAATTCTGACTGTACCAAAAAAATGTTTGTTCAAAATAACTTTTATCTTATTTTATCCTCATTTACCCTGAAACAAGTGAAACAAACAAACAAACAAAAACCTAGAAGGAAACTTAAACTTACTGTTGGGGGGAAGCAGATCATAGCTGCTTTTACGCTCCCAGATTTTGGCCTCATCATTCACTATGAAAATATAGAGACACAAGTTAGGCTGCATGACTCAGGAGCATAAACTGTCTTGATGTTGGTGACAATAAATAATAGATAATAAACCTGTGAGGCAGCACACTAAACCACACTAAAACATGTTTCACTGCAACCACAAGAGGGAGCAAAACGTCTTCTGACTGGGTGATGACGCTTCCTCCACAAAGCGTCAGTGAAGGAAACTCACCAGATGCTGCCGTCGCCATGACGTCTTCCTGTTGGACACATCAGACGCAAACGATTCAAACAAGTCTTTATGTTACATTTATTACATTTATTTGATTTAAATCTCACTCACTGCCGCGCTGTGTCCTCCTAATGTTGATTTTTATCTGGGACGAGCGTCAAGTCTGACGACGCGTCGTCAAACAGGTTCTAGGAACAGAAAACAGTCAGTTCACGAGGTTAGTTAGCTGGTTAGTTACTTCATTAGTTAGTTTGTACTTATTTAGCCAGTCAGTGTATACTTTTCTCTAGTTTCTCCTTTACTAGTCACCTATTTGATTAGTTAGTTAGTTACTTTGTTGATACATCAGTTACTGGATTAGCTTTTTAGTTAATTAATTACTAAGTTTCTTAGTACCTTGTCAGTTATGTACTAAGTTAATTAGTTATTTAATAGTGAGTTAATCAGTTTCTTAGTTATTTTGTATGTTTGTTAGTTACTTATGTAGTTTTTCATTAGTCAGTTTTGGTTTCGTTAGTTAAGCACTTGTAGGTAGGTTTTCAGTTAACTAGTTCAGTTAATTGAAGTTTCTTAGTGCTTTGTTGGTTAATTAGTTTACTTAGATACTTAATTAGTCATATATTTAGTTACTTTGTCTGATTGTTACCTACGTAGTTTTTTTGGTTAGTAAATTACTACATTTCTTAGTATTTTATCGGTTAGTTTCTCACTTGCGTAGTTACTCTGTCATTTATCTAATCAGTCAAATCATTAGTCTGTTACTTAATCACTTTGTTCCTTATTTAGTTGCAGTTAGTTACTTTTTGAGTTTCTAAGTTTGTCAGTTAATTAGTCCCTCAGAGTAAAAGAGAAAGAAACAACTTGATTTCTAGTCAATCCACATGGTGAACATGCAGTATAATATCTGACCGTCATGTCTCATTAATCATTCATTAATCGCAGCTCTGGACACACTGGACCGCCTCCTTCCTCATTTTAACAAGTGTCAAACTCAGTGAACCGACACATTCAACCTGTGATTTTTAGGTTTCACATCGTCAAATCAACTTTTAAATTTTACACTCGAGGCTGAAGCTTCGGTAAAATCACGTAACAACGGCTGTGACTGGGTCACAGAGCAGAGCAACTCTAGAAATGTAAATACAGGAAATGAGGCCTGGTCCTCCTCAAACTCTACACGTCAACACGGCGCCTGTAGACGTTAAACAACAACAACAGTGATGAAATGATGATGATAAGCACCTGTCTCTGTCTGTTCCCTGAGACTCTGAGGTTAATCTGACTGGTTTAACTCACCTTCAACCATCGCTGTTTCTACGTCATCAGCTGAATCGATCGGTGTCAGGTGTTAAACTATCGATCCGCTGACGTCACTGCAGGTATCCGGGTCTGTCGCTCTACTTTTAGTTTAACGTGTGTTTACTAAACAGCGGAGTGTTTCCACGATTTCACCGCGACTTACCGAGACCAAAGTGAAAGTAGATGATCTGAAAAAAAAAAATGATCTGAGCCAAGCCACACCCCCTCTGTACTGTGCGGGTCAGAGAAAGAAATCATCCTAATGGATGATCTGGTTTGGGGACAGGTCAGAAACACGGCTCTTTACTAGAATGAAAACGGATCAGATTCGCCGTCGCCATCGGAGACGCAACACAATCGATACGCATGCGGTAGAAATTGTGTTAAATTAAATTATAGTCAATCAACGTTTCCTGAATTAACGACGTGTGTAAATGTTGTACTAGTGTGTGATGAAGAGTTTGTGATTTTAAAAAATGTGTTTAACTGATAAAATCTTTGTTCTTTGTATTTAAATACTTTAATACTTTGTGTAATTGCAACAAATCTGTTTAGACTGTAAATAACTGTAACAATACAGCTGAATCAGGTTGAACTAGAGCAGGAATAAATACTTGATTACACTGCTAATGTGGACGTGACGTCTGTTTTAATATATGTGCCATCGACCAGTATGATGATGGTTTCTGTTGCTGTTCTTTTCCTCCTGAAGTCGACCACCACCTCCTTGGTTTTGTCCAAAATTTCCCACAAAGCTCGTCCTGTTTGTTTCTATACTCGGACTCCACCCGTCACCACAGTGTCATCAGAGAACTTCTGCACAGATTAAAACAGAAATGAAGAGAGTTAATTACATTACATCATAACATAAAGCTGGATGATTTTATACATTTTACACCTGTAATGTCTCCTTACTTGTTAATTAGCAGCAGTGGTCGTCGGTTATGTAAGATGGTGGTGACGTCTGCGTCCTGCTGCTCGGTTATGACCTGCTGCACTGGACTCTGGTATTTATGAGCCTGAGGCGACACCTGGACTCCTTCAAGAGCCTGCAGATGCATGTTGGGACATTTTCAGAGTTTCTGGTCTTCTCTGTGTTTCCTAAGTAAACAGGTCTCTGCTGTCACGAAAAAAGGAAAAACCAAAAAAAAACTTTTGCAAAACTCTGCAAATCATCAGCTCACAGGACACACATTTAAAGGTGCTACGAGGTGGGGGAAATAAGTATCCGATCACCTACCAACCAGCAAGAATTGTGTCTCTCACAGACCTGTTGGTTCATCTTTAAGAAGCCCTCCTACCCTCCACTCATTAACTGTATTAATTGCACCTGTCCAAACTCATTAACTGTATAAAAGCCAGTACATGTCCAGGCCGGTCTGAAGTCCACTTAAGACCATCTGGATGATCCTGAGGAGGCATGGGAGACAGTCATACGGTCACATGAAACCAACATAAAACTTTTTGGTATAAAATCCACAAGGATGAGTACAAACCCAACAACACCATCAGCTGTGAAGCGTGGGGGTGAAACATCAGCTTCAGGCTGCTTTTCTGCCAAGAGACAGGACGTCTGCAGCGGATTGAAGACAGGATGAACGGGGTCGTGTGTCGCCAGGTTTTGGGCAACAACCTTGTTTCCTCAGTGAGAGCGGTGAAGATGGGTTGTAGCTGGGTCTTCCAGCAGGACGATGACCCTAAACACACAGCCAGGGCAACTCAGGAGCGGCTCCGTATGAAGCGTTTTAAGGTCCTGGAGCGGTCTAGCTGGTCTACAGACCTGAACCCGGTAGAAAGTCTTTGGAGGGAGCTGAAACTCCATGTTGCCCAGCGACAGAAACCTGAAAGATCTGGAGAAGTGGGTCAAATCCTGCTGCAGTGAACCTACAATTAAAATTACAGACCTCTCCATTCTTTGTAAGTGGGAAAACTTATAAAATTGGTGGTGTATCAAATACTTATTTCCCTGTATGTATGTTACTGTATGTAAAATTTTTCCTATCACTGTGTATCATGTCCTCATGTCTTCATGTTTCTGATCTGTTTGGTTTTAACTGGTTATTTGATGTTATGTAAATGGGCCAAGACATGATTGGCAGGTGAGGTTGACTCCTGATTGGCTGATGTGGCTCTACTTCCTGGTCTCTTGGTTTTGGCAGGAAGTGGATGTGCGTTGAACCATCTTTATATACAGACACTGGTTTATACTGAATCTATCATGTTAACCAGTATAATTTTCAGCAACAGAGAATGTGCAGTTGAGGTTGATGCAGTGTCCTTAATAAAAAAAATGTAAATAACAGATTTATGTTGATATTATCCAGCATTTTTGTCATTTTTTTTCTTTGGAAGAGGCAATGTTTTTTTTTTTTTTTTTGGTCGTAATCTTGCCTGCAAAGCTGATTAACTGGTTGTTGGTTGTTTTTCTCTTCTCAGGCCTACGGGACTAGACCTTTTGAGAGGTGGGGTCGTATGAGAGTCTGGGACCAGGGTCTGACTGATTGTCTTTAATCAACTAAGATTAAACCCACCACACGTAGCTGGTGTCTGCTCTGTGGTATACATAATCCTTTAGGTTCTTCAAAACATGCACATTTTGTAAAACATGGGCCTGTTTGTCTCCACCCCTCCATAACATATCCAGATGTTCGCCTTTTAAGTTTCAAGCGTCCTAATGAGAAATATGGAGCAGAATGAGGAGCAGCTGGGATTTATAGTGTTAAAGGTCCTGCAACCTGTGGATTTTATAGATCTCTCTCCTGCAGCTCCACAGGGTTTTACATGTTCGCTACATCTGGGTCAGGAGGCCCTGCATGCCTGCGGCGGGGCGGGGGGGGCAGGCGTCTGCATGTCTGCCGTTGGGTAAGATGCATAAATACCTGGACGTCCAGCTGCTGTGCTCACTGTCGGACTGACTGCAGGTGGAGGACAGAAGAGGAGGCTGAGAGACGCCAACATGGTCACACTGAGGCTGGTCGCCTTCGGCTGTGAGTAGTCCCGTCACTGCTACAGGTTCAGATGTGAGCCTGGTTTTTTCTGCGGGGTTCTGGACCCTCTCTGGACCTGGTCCTGGCACAAGTTTTGTTTGTGATTTCAAATCAGCTGCTGCCGTCTGCCCACATGAAGAGGACACTGTGGATGAAGTCACATCTGGAAACAAGACAGAAAAAGAATAGATTATAATTATAATTAACATTTTCATGCTTTTGAGTATTTTGACTCAACACAGTTTGATATGTATTATGGTATTTCTGTTTCTAATATTTAGACCCTTCTCTCATCTGATGCTTAATGTCCAGTGTTTAGAAAAGTGAAGGTTTTGTTTGTTTTTTAATGTGATGATAACTGTTTCTGTCTATGACCGTGCTCTCTGTCTTTTCAGTGCTTTCTGCAGCCTGGTATTTCACTCGTGCTGCTGGTGAGTTTTACATTATTGTTAATGACCATCTCCTCTGAGGACAACACAAGTGGGCGTTCATAGTTTATGTTTGTTGGTAAACCTGCTGTGACCAGTGACTGTAGATAAGATGAAAAGTGTAACAGCATCACTTTCACATGCATATGAATTTGTATAGTTATAATCTACCCCGGTAGTGTGATATGTTGTAACAATGACACTCCTTGCCTTTGACAACAAATAATGAATTCTGTGTTATAGAAGAAGCTGAAGGTGTTGCTGTATGTAGAAGACAAATTAGGAAACTTTGTGTCAAAATTTGAGTGTCCTACCATGAACAATCTGCAAGTTATAGGAATAAGTCTCCTCTACTCATGGAAACACAATGATGAGGATGTTGATGATGTCGTTTTTGTCACTCTGACCTGTTTTTACAGAAGGAGAGGTAGTCTACGCCTGTCTCAACGAAACAGCTGAGATGACATGTGGTAAGGAAAGATCTTTGATGTTCTTATGAGGAACGTTCACACTCATGTCAAACACTTAAGACAACGTCTGTAAACGACAAACTAACTTTGTTCCATGTCTCCGTAAGATGTCGGCAGCAAGATAAATCTGGAGCACATCCTGTACAAGGTTGGAGTGGGGACAAGGTGCGGGAAGGGAAAACGCCACCCAGACGACGGGCCCAACAACTACTGCTCCTTCCCCTGGGCGGAGATGGTGGTGGAGGATCTGTAAGAGTGACTCATGTTTAGTCTGATGCTTTGAAAAATAAGTGAATATAAATTCAAATAACAGTCCCTTAATCCACAGTTAAATTACATTATCCAGGAGTTACCTCATTCATTTTATAGGAAAAATTCCTGGAAACTTTCCTCATAATTTCCAGGAAGTCTGTAAATTTTTTATGGGAATTTAAAGGGTGATGAAGAGAACCAGCAGCTCTACTCACTTTCACTCTTTCTGTCTCTGCATCTCCAGCTGTGGCGCCAGGAGGTCCTGCAACGTCCCGGTAACTGAGCTGGTGTTCGGCGAATATCCCTGCAAGGAGCAAACCCGCTACCTGGAGGTGTCCTACACCTGCGTTAAACCACCACCTCCTCCAACTCCTCCACCCAAGCCTGACTGTATGTATAAAACACAGACATGTAGTTTGTACATTGGGACTCGAATTGCATTTCAGGGCCTTCATACATCTTTGATTCCTTTATGTTTTTGCAGGTGAAGACAAGTCAGCCAACAAGGCCTAATACTTTCAAAACTTCCTAAATCATCACTGTGAACAGATCAGCATGAAGACACGTCTCTTCTGCATCCAACATCAGACCAATCAGCACACAGCTTCAGGGCTCAGACCTCATGTTCCTTATGTCCTCTGTAACAACCTACAATCGTAGATTAGAGTTTAGATGTTAGGACTCACTTCTAATGTTTTATATGGTTGCTGAGCCCGTTAATTTACCCAAGAAGGGATTTGAAGTCAATAAAAAACTGAAATAATTTTGTGAAATCCATTGTGTTTTCTTCTGCGTGAGACAAAACAATCACCTCCAGCTCCATCTAGTGACTGCTCTGAAAAAAGTGGTATCACGTAATCCACAAAATTTGACGTGGTTTTATCTGTTGCTGTTTTTTTTTTTTTTTTTTTTGGTTTGTTTTTTTTCCATAAATGTTTTTATAAAATTGATTACAAATCTGAATCAGAAATGGTTTAAAGATAACATGACTGAGTCGCTCACCTAACAAAAGTCTTTAAAGCAAAACAACTAGTTTTTGCTGTGGCAGTGGTCATGTGGCCCTGGCTCAGAAGTTCCCTAAAGTGTTCAAGTGTTCAACCATCCAACCAGTACAGCCTTTGCCCACCAGGGGCCGTGTCCTTCAGCAACATGCGCAGCTTTCAGCATTTCAGTTCACTTTGCTATCATTATTGTAGACCTTGAAACAATGTCTCAGGGTGACTATCATCAACTCTTGGCCTTGAACGTAGCCCACTCAGATTCAACATCCTCACCAGCCCCTGACATCTGTGTAAGACCTTAGCTAATGATTACTAACTGCTATTATCTAGGCTCAGCTGTACAGAAGACCAAGAACATCTAACACCACGGCTGTGGTTCCTTCCTGGTTCTAGGCTTATATACTGGGCCCAGGACCTGGCAACTATCGTGTTACTTCGGTAGCACATATACTAAAATTGGAACGATACAGAGAAGATTAGCATGGCCCCCCTGCTAAGGATGACACGCAAATTCGTGAAGCGTTCCTCATTTTGACTTGGTTGTACATGTTTAGTTCTCAAAAAACTACAACATGTAATGGTTGCAGTACTGTCTCCGCCCACCAGGGGCCGTGTCCTTCAGCAACATGCGCAGCTTTCAGCATTTCAGTTCACTTTGCTATCATTATTGTAGACCTTGAAACAATGTCTCAGGGTGACTATCATCAACTCTTGGCCTTGAACGTAGCCCACTCAGATTCAACATCCTCACCAGCCCCTGACATCTGTGTGAGACCTTAGCTAATGATTACTAACTGCTATTATCTAGGCTCAACTGTACAGAAGACCAAGAACATCTAACACCACGGCTGTGGTTCCTTCCTGGTTCTAGGCTTATATACTGGGCCCAGGACCCCTACGTCAATTGTGTTACTTCGGTAACACATATACTAAAATTGGAACGATACAGAGAAGATTAGCATGGCCCCTGCGCAAGGATGACACACAAATTCGTGAAGCGTTCCTCATTTTGACTTGGTTGTACATGTTTAATTTTCACAAAAGTACAATAAAATGCTGGTTGCAGTACCGCATCCGCCCACTAAAGGCTGTGTCCTTCAGCAAGCAGCAATATGTATAGATTTACACATCTCAATTTACTTTTTGATCATTATTGTAGACCTTGAAACAATGTCTCAGGGTGACTATCATCAACTCTTGGCCTTGAACGTAGCCCACTCAGATTCAACATCATCGACTGCCTCTGAAATGTTTGTAAGACCTTAGCTAATGATTAATAACTGCTATTATCTAGGCTCAGCTGTACAGAAGACCAAGAACATCTAACACCACGGCTGTGGTTCCTTCCTGGTTCTAGGCTTATATACTGGGCCCAGGACCTGGCAACTACCGTGTTACTTGGTAGCACATATACTAAAATTGGAGCGATACAGAGAAGATTAGCATGGCCCCCTTGCAGGAGGATGACACGCAAATTCGTGAAGCGTTCCTCATTTTGACTTGGTTGTACATGTTTAACTTTCACAAAAGTACAACATGTAATGGTTGCAGTACTGTCTCCGCCCACCAGGGGCCGTGTCCTTCAGCAACATGCGCAGCTTTCAGCATTTCAGTTCACTTTGCTATCATTATTGTAGACCTTGAAACAATGTCTCAGGGTGACTATCATCAACTCTTGGCCTTGAACGTAGCCCACTCAGATTCAACATCCTCACCAGCCCCTGACATCTGTGTAAGACCTTAGCTAATGATTACTCACTGCTATTATCTAGGCTCAGCTGTACAGAAGACCAAGAACATCTAACACCACGGCTGTGGTTCCTTCCTGGTTCTAGGCTTATATACTGGGCCCAGGACCCCTACGTCAATTGTGTTACTTCGGTAACACATATACTAAAATTGGAACGATACAGAGAAGATTAGCATGGCCCCTGCGCAAGGATGACACGCAAATTCGTGAAGCGTTCCTCATTTTGACTTGGTTGTACATGTTTAATTTTCACAAAAGTACAATAAAATGATGGTTGCAGTACCGCATCCGCCCACTAAAGGCTGTGTCCTTCAGCAAGCAGCAATATGTATAGATTTACGCATCTCAATTTACTTTTTGATCATTATTGTAGACCTTGAAACAATGTCTCAGGGTGACTATCATCAACTCTTGGCCTTGAACGTAGCCCACTCAGATTCAACATCCTCACCAGCCCCTGACATCTGTGTAAGACCTTAGCTAATGATTACTAACTGCTATTATCTAGGCTCAGCTGTACAGAAGACCAAGAACATCTAACACCACGGCTGTGGTTCCTTCCTGGTTCTAGGCTTATATACTGGGCCCAGGACCTGGCAACTACCGTGTTACTTCGGTAGCACATATACTAAAATTGGAACGATACAGAGAAGATTAGCATGGCCCCTGCGCAAGGATGACACGCAAATTCGTGAAGCGTTCCTCATTTTGACTTGGTTGTACATGTTTAGTTCTCAAAAAACTACAACATTTAATGGTTGCAGTACTGTCTCCGCCCACTAAAGGCTGTGTCCTTCAGCAAGCAGCAATATGTATAGATTTACGCATCTCAATTTACTTTTTGATCATTATTGTAGACCTTGAAACAATGTCTCAGGGTGACTATCATCAACTCTTGGCCTTGAACGTAGCCCACTCAGATTCAACATCCTCGACTGGCTCTGAAATGTTTGTAAGATCTTAGCTAATGCTTAATAACTGCTATTATCTAGGCTCAGCTGTACAGAAGACCAAGAACATC